>BSBM01000779.1:10992500-11120000 GCA_027924585.1 Larix kaempferi | reverse complement strand
CTTATAAAACGAAAGGACTACAAAATAGCCATGTTTTGTCACACACGTAAAATCATTGTTAAACTTGTTTTTTGCAAAAAACAAATATTGTACAACAATCTACACACAATATACTACTGCATGACTATAAGTTTGTAGAAAATGGATCTATATACTACTTATTATATTTATTTGAATTCAATCAATGGGGAAACCCTGTCGATTTTCAACATATTTTTTGTCGCAACACTTTTCTTTCAACTGAATATAAAACTAAAAATTCTGTGAATACCATTTTGAAGTAGACACGCCTATTAACTGCACCATATTTTTCTCAAATTTTTTCGTGAAGTATTTTTAAAGTTATGGATTTTTCATTTCACCGCATTTTGAAAGACATGAAACTAGACTCGACACCCGTTAAGAAAACAAACAATTACAAATATCAGATCTTTCCTATACATAAAGAAATCTATATATTTGGAAAGTAGATTCAATAACGAAACTAATGGTATTAAGTCCGACAGTCGCCTTATAGTGTAACAGATCATTTTTACCTTCCGAAAATGGAGAAACCTGAAAACTGTGAGTGGCAATCAGATTTTTCAGGTTTCAGAGGTTATTCGGCCGAATACTTGCTCGGCCGAACAATTATTCGGCCGAATAATTATTCGGTCGAATAACGGTTTTCCGTTACGGCGACGTCAATTTAATGAAATGTTATTCGGCCGAATAAACAAACGTGAAAAAAACTCGTCGACCGGGAAAAAAAAAAATAAAAGAATTTCGACACTTATATAAATAAAACTAAATACTTCGCTTAATTTCGCACATTTCAATTTCGCATACTTTTTGGTCAGAATATTTTTGAAGGGATTTTCTAAGGAGCTTATTTTGCAAGGAGAATTTTTTTTATAAGGTATTTCTTTTCTTACTTCTTTCAAAAGAATATATTGAAATAATTTTTTTACAAAAGGAGTCTTTATTTCAAGTTTTTTGCACTTCTTATTTCTTTGCAATGGATTTTTTTCCAAGGATTTTTTAAGGAGCCTTTCTTTGCAAAGAAAGTTTTTTTTATGAAATATTTTTTTCAAGCTATTTGCACTTTTGATTTTTTTGCAATGAGTTTTTTTTACAAGGATTTTCTAAAAAGCTTTTTTGTAAAGAGAGTTTTTTTTATGAAGTATTCTTTTTGTTACTTCTTTCTAAGAAATACATTGAAAGATTATTTTTCTAAGGCATTTTTGCAAAATAAGTTTTTATTCCAAGCTTTTATACTTCTTAGTTCTTTGCAATAGGTTTTTATTTCAAGTTATTTTTTCAAAGAAGTTGTCTTTTTCTTTCTTATTTTTTCAAGTGATTTTTTCAAATGACCTTTTTCAAAGTTTTTTTTTGTAAACATTTTTGAAAAAAACGTTTTTTTCCTTCTTATTTCTTTGAAAAGGGATTTTTTCAAAGTCTCCCAAGTTATTTTTGCAAAAAAGTTATTTTGTTGCAAAGGTTTTTACAAAGAAATTTTTTTTTTCCAGTGGATTTACAAAGAAGATTTATTTAAAAAGTGTTCTTATTCTTTTCCAATGGGTTTTTCAGCAAATGTTTCTTTCCAAAGTGTGCATTTACAGAGTTTTTATTGCAAGGCATTTTTGCAAACAAGATTTTATTTCAAGTTATTTTTACAAAGAAGATATATTTTTCCTTCTTATTTATTTGAAAAAGGATTTTTTCAAAGTCTCCCAAGTTATTTTTGCAAAAAAGTTATTTCGTTGCAAAGGTTTTTACAAAATCTTTTTCCTAGATATTTTTTCAAAGAAGATTTATTTTGAAAGTGTTCTTATTCTTTTCGAATGAGATTTTTTCAAAGGTGATTTATTGTCAAAGAGTTCTTATTTCATTCAAAGAAGGTTCTTTTCAAAGGAAACTTGTTTCCAAAGACTTTTTTTTCAAAAGACTCAAGTACAAGATTTTGATAAGGTGAAGTAAATTTCAGTTCATGTGTTCATAAATTTCGTAACTGTTTTTAAATATTCATTTTGTTTATTTACAATAAAATGATGATCTTCTTTAATTTATCATTTATAGATTAAACAATCATGGGTAGTAAGAGAATCCGTCAAAGAAAATATGATCGTAAACGTGTTGATGATGATGATAATAGAGAAAAGAAAAAACTTAAATATCATGCCAACAAAGCAAGCCTTGCAGAAACGTAAGCAACGATTATTGAAGATACAAATACAGTTTTACATGATAATGTCGATGAAATGGAAATTGAAAATAGAGTACAAGAGGAACAAATTGAAGTTGAAGAAACCATTGTTGAGGATGTAAATAGTGATTTATATACTAATGTCGATGAAGTCAATATTGAAGATCGAGTTCAAGAACCAAAAATTGGACCAGGTATGTATATTTTGAATGTATTTTCCAAATTCATTTTTTATAATGAATTGTATTTTTGGATGCATGTTTTAAATTAAATTTATCTTGATGTATAGGTACTTTCACCATTGATGATGAAACGTTAGAAAACGTTGATTGCAATAAATATGGAAAAAAATACCCATACACGCTGCACGGTATCGGGCTCAAAAAATTTATGATGATGTTTTGAAGAATTATTCAGCAACAGGACAAGCACAAATTTTGAGATGTTTATTAGTGACCAAGAAGTTAGAAGATGCCACATTATTATTGGGTATTCACAAGGCGACCAAAGAGTTGAAATTAAAACATAATGTGATGGAAAATATAGGTGATGCAATAAAAAAGTTTGAAAAATCTAGGAAGAAAGACATTAGTGCTGCACAAAGAGCAATTCATACAGCAATTATTTCGACTAGTACTAAACAAAAACGTTTGACAACACAGCTAACAGAAGCAGTTGGAACCTCAAGAAAGACATTATACAGACATAGCAAATTCAGAATGCAAATAGATGAAAATGATGAACTTGCTTGCTGGGCAATTATTTGTAGACAGCCTTACAAAGATAGAATGGGAGCAGGGGTTAAAGATATTGTACGGGAATATTGGTTGACACATGCTCGAGTTTCATCAAATTCAAGAGATGTAATACGATAAAGAGTATCATGAGGAGTATATGTAAGCAGTCCAAAACATATAATGGATATGACACAAGTACAATTGTTCAATAAATTCAAGGAAGATCATTGTGGAATTAATGTGTCAATCACTACATTTGTGCAACTAAAACCATGGTATGTTAGACCTATTACTATCCGTGACACATGTTGTCGTTATCATGTGCAATTCCAATTATATTATGACACATTTCTTGAATTTGGTAAAATATTTTGGACAAATTCACCGCCTCCGCCTACAATACGTGAATTCATATCTCAAACCCTATGTGAGAGAAATCACGATGAAGTATTTTATAATAAAAAATGTGTCAATGGAAAACATTGTAATCGTTGTGGAAATTTGGTTTTATACCACAATAAATATCCTATCGATACTGATGATCACTCATTGTCAAATGTCACCGTTGATTGGAAAATATATGAATACATTACAAGTACTAGTGATGTACATTCCAAAAGGATTGATTTGCGAGAAGATAAAATAGGTGTGGCAGATTTTCTCAAGAAATTCGAAAGTGAAATTTATAAATACACCAAGCATTCACATAGAGCACGATGGAAAGACCTGCAATTCAAACAGTCTCATGAAATTTTTCCACCAGGAACAATTTTGTCAGTGGTTGACTTTGCAGAAAATTATACATTTGCTGCACAAAAAGAGATATAGAGTGAATACTATCATTCTGATCAAGTTTCAATATTCGCCCAAGTTTTATATAGACATTCTCAACAGGATGTTGATGGCATTGAAAGCACATGTGACAATCGAGATGTGATTAAAGAATATCACTTTTATATCAGCGACGATCGTACACACGATACACATTTTGTTCAACATTGTATTGAAAGTATTTTCTACAATTCACTAAAGGAACGCAACATTGAATTCAATGAGCATTGGATATGGTCAGATGGATGTGCCAGATAATTTAAATCTTCGCGATCATTTTATTGGTTATGTCGACTTCATAAAGCATTGAACATTAAACATCACTGAAATTTCTTTGAAACTGGTCAAGGAAAAGGTGAACATGATGGTGCAGGAGCATGCGTAAAAAGAGCACTTCGAAGATGGCAAATGAACCATAGTTCTGCACGATTCCATTCAGCTGCAGAGGTTGTCCAATGGTGTAAATCACATCTAAACCATGATTATAATCAACAATCAAAAAATGTGCACAGGTATGTACACACAAATGTTTTAATTTATATTTTATAGTCAATTTAAAAAAAAGTATATGTACCTAACATCAAAATTTGTCATTTGTTTACTAGGTTTTTTTGGCATGTTGGGATCCAAGATATAAATAGATCAATACCCTACGACGCTAGTACCATACAAGGGACTAGAGATTTTCACTCTATTCAAACAAAATCCTTCCAAAACATTTATGCATTTGACAGTAGAAAGCAATCATGCTTTTGCCATATTTGCACTGAAAATATTGAATCTACAGAAGTTTGTGAAAACATAACGAACAACTACGTGAAAAATTGGAAACACACAGAAATTAATCCTAAAGGAAAAATGCCACTAGCAAGCATAGAAGAATTAGAATCAGAAGATATAGCAATATCATCTGACGGCGACAGAATTTCAGATCTCGTTAGAGAAGGTAATGATCAAATACCACTGTTTTGTCGATTATTCATTCTTGTCATTCACTTTATACACATGTATATTAGTCAATTTAGTTGAATTAAAAATCCTGACATCAATTGTAATTTGCACAGGAGATGTTTTTGCTGTGATTGCACCTGTCGACAATGACAAAAATGTGAAGTATTATTTGATGCGATGCACTGAAGGAAAAATGAAGTTATTGGAAGACTACAATGACAACGGATATACATACGAGAGAGGATCCATCATTTTAAAGGGCTACTTTTTTCAGCAAACCCATATGACTCAAAATTATGTCTACTTTCAGGATTATGAACCTGATGTCATATGTTGTCAATATAGCCATTTAGTATGTGCATCTCGAATAAAATTGGTTCAAGTTCCATCGAAAAAACAATTAAAAAATAAAAAATGGAAATTGTCCAAATATGACCATGAACGGATAATTGAAGACGGCATTCCATTGCGATGTTTTTAAAACTATATATTTAAAATTAATAGATCAATGATTTTGTCGATGTCATTGTTAAATGTGTACAATATATGTTTTTATTTTTATGTTTATAATCTTGAAAAGAACTATAATATATAAAAGTTTAAATAATTGTATTCTAGTATGCTGAAATTTGAATTCAAAAATTATTTGATATTAAAAACTTCAATGTCTAAATTTTTTGACTTAATTCTGTTTGAAATTTACTTTATTCGGGTCCCCATATGTCTATTAGACCACTTAAGGGATGAGATAATGGATCTGTGGTTATCGCCACTCTCCGCCCCGAATCTTTAATTTAAAATATGATCGCTTGTATAAAATTATTTGGTAACGAAAACCTGAATGTATAAAATTTATCTTAATTAGATGTCTCAAATACTTTATTCACGTGGACCCATATGTCTATTAGACCAATTAAATGATGAGATCTAACAGATCTGTAATTGTCGCCACTCTCCGCCCCAAATCTTTAATTTAAAATATAGCTTGTGCAAGTTCACATAACTGAAATCATGGCAAATGGAGACAACGATCATTTGATTTTTAACCACAAGAAAAAATTCCAGGATTGTGAAGCTTATGCTAAATTAGAGAAATGATTATTTACAACAAATCGATGAAAATTCATCAAATTGTCGTTTAAAATCATTGCTCTAATTTAACACAAACTTCACAATCCTGTAATCTTCGCTTATGATTAAAAAACAAAAAACCGTTACCCCCATTTGCCATGATTTCAGCCACATCAAATGTACCTGAACATTGAAAATAACAATTAAATTAATTAAAAATCCATAATATCAAAATTTGAACTTAACATGTATTCGCTTTTAAACTTCCTAGTTCATCCATATTTCTATCAAAATTTTTAACATTCATAAACTTCTTAACATTTAAAGATAACATTTGAATATGTTCTTAACATTCATTTTAAACTTTCTAATTCATCCATGTATTTTTATCAAAACTTATATAACATTCATAATCTTCCTAACATTCCTAAATTTCATAACATGAACCTAAACTTCCTATTTCATCCATATTTCTATCAAAACTTCTATCATTCTTAAAACTTTATAACATTCAAAGTTAACATTCATCTTCTTAAATTTCATTTTCAAACTTCTTAATTCATCCATATTTCCATCAAAACTTTAAACATTCTTAAACTTCCTAACATCCCTAAAATTTAAACTCAACATATGTTTACTTGTAAACTTTCTAATTCATCCATGTATCTCTTTCAAAATTATAACATTCAAAAATTTGACATTCATGTGTTCTTTGCATTCATTTTAAAGTTCCTAGTTCATCCATATTTCCATCAAAACTTATATAACATTCATAATCTTCTTGACATTCCTAAATTTTGTAACATTCCTAAACTTCCTATTTCATCCATATTTCTATCAAAACTTCTAACATTCCTAAAACTTCATAACATCCTTGAAGATAACATTCATGTTCTTAAATTTCATTTTTAAACTTTATATTTCATCCATATTTTCATCAAAACTTCAAACATTCCTAAAATTCCCAACATCTCTAAAATTTGAACTCAACATGTTATCACTTTTAAACTTTCTAATTCATCCATGTATGAAAACTTCTAACATTTCTAAACATCCTAACGTTCAAAGACATTCATGTTCTTAACATTCATTTTTAAACTTCTTGGTTCATCCATATTTCTATCAAAACTTCTAACAAATTATTAAACTTCCTAACATTCAAAGATAACATTCTTGTTCTTTTAATATATTCAATCTTATCATTCGTTCATGTTTCAATCAAAACTTCCTCATTTATAAACTTTAAACCTATATGTAAACATCCATTTTAAAAAATTTCATAAATAAAATTTCTTAAACTTCAATCAAAACTTCCTCATTTGTGAACTTTAAACCTATGTTTATCCATTTTTAAACTTCCTAAATAACATTTCTTAAACTTCATAATATTCAAGAATGTCATGTTCTTAACATTCATTTTTACATATTCATTCATTCATTTAAACATGCAAATACATATATTTTAAACCCTTTAAATCGCACCAAATATGTCAAATAAGCAAAAATAAACTAGATCATTTAAAAACCAAGATTCACAAAATATGTAAGTTCAAAAAACATGTATATAATCTCCAAAAAAATACTCATGAACATGCAAGTTCAATGTATCCATATATGTATATATCTAGTCCAAAAATAAACCTCCTCAACATGTCCAAAACAAATGTTTTTAATCTAGATGCATATCAATAACAAAAAAATTGTCCACCATGTTATAAAAATAAAATGTCCACCATGCTATCCTCCACTCGGGCCTCCCTCTGGACTCAACCCACCCTGCAACACGTGTAAAAAAAAATTATGTTCATATCATTTAAATTATTTAAACTATAATCAAAAAATTAAAATATTAAACTTATATATAAAAAAACAATTGAAATATTAACAATATTACATCAAATTCTCCAAATGCTTGTCCACCACCATCCTCCAAAGAAGTTTTTCCTTTGCCTCCAAAAGATTTGAGAGACCCAAGCTGCAACATATATAAAATCAATTTATGAATCTCATAAATCTAAATCCACAAAAATTTAAATATTAAAACAGTAAACAAAATTAAAGCACTAAATGAAATTACCTCTCTACCAATATCTGTTGCATTAAGCAAAGAACCTATATCTCCACCCTAAAATTTAAATTGTATTAATAAATAAAACATATAATGCAAACCAAAAAAATTACTATACCAATTAACTTAAAACTAAAACAAAAAGATTAAAAAACATTAGCTCACAATAGATGGTAAATCATTTATAAAGTTTGTATCTAAAGAAACCTGCATGGATAAGTCAAATTAACAATAAGATGCATAGTTAAATTAACATTCAAAAAAAATAATATATATATATATATATACCAAATTCAAACATAATTACAAATATGTTAATAATAAATATGTACCTCTCTCTCTAGATTTTCGCTAGTTGAAATGTGGAAAGAATGTTCATTCATCATTCTTGAAAACTGCAACCAATTTAAACATTTACATAATGTACCTATTATAATGTAACAAAAAGAATCAATTCAAAATAAATAAAATATTTAATTAAAATCAAATCATATCATAGTCAACAAACCTCTCCCAAACTCGATGTGTCATTGGATATAACATTTGCCGCTAAGTCACGAAAAATCTTCGCATATGCCCTGAGATCTTCAATGCTCATTCCATCTATCTCATCATCAGTTTTATAAACAAACTTTTGACGAATAGCAGAACGAGCCCTTTCTCTAACCAACCCTACATCTACTCCCACTAATACTGACGATAAACCATCGCCAACAAAATTCCTTGCGGTTGTCCCAAGTTGAGATGTGGGCTCCATCTCTGATTTTAATGCCACCAACCTAGGTGGACGAGATATATGGGGTGGAGGTCGAAGAGTTGCAGGATCTCTAAGCGCACCTTCTCGATCATATATTCAACCCTTTCCAACTCCATAAAATTTTGAATGAACATCGGTATAGTCTGGCTTCATATTTAAAAAAAACTCAGCATAAAAAAATCTAGCAAAATATTGAGAAACCTCATCGTTCCATGGAAATCGACCATAGGCTGCAAGAAACCTATCATAAAGTAGATGTGCTAGATGAGGATGCTTGAAATATTGCACTTTCAACATTTCTTTTTTCAAACCTTCTTTGAAATTAAACATTGATTTGGCCTGCTCTTTTGTCACTCTCTCTTTCACAACATCCCATTTGTCTGGACCCATCACTTGTTCCCTTCGTCTTTGCATAAAATCTACAAAACCATCTGTAGTTGGTCCGAGATTCTCATATGCTTGAATGAAGTTTTGCAATGATCCCAAAACAATCTCCAAACTTTGTTTACTCTCTGGAAGGAGATCCATAGTAGACAAATCATTTTGCAACTTGTCATAGTGGGATCTACATCTTTCAAGAGTCATTTGATGATCACCACCTTCCCATGGAAGCTCCCGAGGTAGATCAGATAGATATGTTGTAATGGGTGTACAACCCTCAGTTAATTCAACATATTGTGTCCTAGCTCGACCATCATCACCTTTTGTAGAATGGCGAGCCTCTTGAGAACCTTGCTCTGCACCGTCATCTGTCTCCCTTGCTTGCCCTGTCTCCCTCCCTATAGAATTACGAGCATCTTCCGAACCACGCTCTGCTTCAAATGAAAATAAAGTTTTGTTTAAACACAACTACAAATTTTGCACACACAAAAAGACAATTTGCATATAAATGTTAAAAGATCGATATTCATATACCAATAGAGGGTCGAGATCGACGTTCTCCCACAGAAGATACAGGGGAATCATTTGTACCCCTTTCACCTCGTCGATGCGAACTATACAATAAATTAGAGTCCCGAGGGGAGGTTGACAACCTCCAATTATCACTCGTACCACCTACCCCAGAAGATTGTGAAGACCTCCTACGATTTCGCCTCAAAGAATCCTCTCTTTCCATTTGATATATAATGCCTACACCTAATCACGAATATCAACTAATTACATATTCAAATCCTACATGTTAATTCTATGAATTCTAAAACCTAACTACTAAAGAGACTAAGTTATTTAACAATTACCTAGATTTACCTAATTTATCATCTAATAGTTTTCAGAAAGAGTATAGCTAATATTGTTAGATGATGAATTAATGTACCAATTTTCTAAGTGTTTTTGATGTTTAAAATGAATGGAACCAATATAGTTAAGTACTAAGTAATGGGTTCATTTTTTTTATGTCAAAGAATGAGTTCATGAATCTGTTTTAACTTATTAATACCTAACTTAATACCTAAAACATAAATTACATCTTGAGAATATTTCCATTATTGCACAAAATAAAATAAAAATTGACAATTCATGTATTATGTTTTGAGTTGAAATGTTCTCCAAATTTGCCATTTTTGATAATGGTTTTCAGTTTCTTAAACTAATAATTTAAACAAGATATTTTAATACTCTAAACATAAATTATATCTACAAATATTCTCATTATTCTATAGAATAAAAAAAAATTAACTGTTCATAGTATTATGATTGAGTTAAATGACATGTTTCCCAAATTGGCCATGTTCGACAATGATCTTTAATTTCAATATGATAACGGTAACATTTCTTGGTATTATGTTCTCCAAGTCTGCCATGTTGCAAACAAAAGAAAACATAATACCAAGATCACCACCTTTACTAGAATAAAACTCAAAACCTTTGTGACATAATATCACCTACTATTTTATAAAATGACTACGACTATTATTGTTCAATTACATAAAACTTACTATATTACATCTAAATTAAAGCCTATTCTTGTCTATAGTTCCATTGTAACTAAAGTCTATTTAAATTATTGTTTTATCAAAAATAGAGTTTAATTGTCTAAAATTTGGTTGTATCTAAGCTATCTATCCACACAGTTTGTAAAAGAGCTAATATATTGATCTCTGCACTCTGTAAACAGACACAGTTCATGACCTCTGTCAACATAGACATGTTGACAGAGTTCATGAACTCTGTCAACTTAGACATGTTGACAGAGTTCATGAACTCTGTCAACTTAGACATGTTGACAGAATTCATGAACTCTGTCAACATAGACATGTTGACAGAGTTCATGAATAAAACAAGCTTACATATAAATAGGATATGTCCTTTCCAAATAAAATTACTGTCCTACTTTAATTTTCATTTCTAAACACAGCCAAATACAACAATTTGAAAAAACAACTTAACACTAACAATATTCCTCTTTATATTTAAATTTAAATCATTTTCGACAATTCAACCAAAGTCCAATAACTCTGCGGAAGTGGACAGAGTCCATGGACTCTTCCCAACTGGGCACACTCCATGGAATCTGTCCATTTGGACAGAGTCCATGGACTCTGCCCAACTGGACAGAGTCCATGGACTCTGCCCAATTGGACAGAGTCCATGGAGTGTGCCCATTTGGGCAGAGTCCATGGACTCTGTCCAACTGGGCAGAGTAAATGGACTCTGCCTAAATATGCAGACTCCATTTACTCTGCCCAGTTGGACAGAGTCTATGTACTCTACCTAATTGGACAGAGTCCATGGACTCTGCCCAGTTGGACAGGATCCATTGGACAGAGTCCATGGACACAACCGACAGGTAAATAAAACGAAACGATTACAAGCAATAAAAATGGAAAATAATTACAAGATTAAATTCTCCTTACCTCTACAACGTAGCCAAAACAGAAGCGGGCAAATTGAAATCTGGTCGAGGACAGCGCAAATCCGAATTTGAAACACCCGAAACAAAGCGTCCGTGGCAGACGGAATGAAAGACCTGCAGTA
This sequence comes from Larix kaempferi, assembly GCA_027924585.1. Taxonomy (NCBI): domain Eukaryota; kingdom Viridiplantae; phylum Streptophyta; class Pinopsida; order Pinales; family Pinaceae; genus Larix; species Larix kaempferi. The sequence goes on along the minus strand of BSBM01000779.1, from coordinate 11,108,424 downwards.
ACAATAGCAACTTCAATAAGACAACACGCAATAACCATAACAACTTCAATAAGAAACTTTACCATAGAAAAACACATTTTCAAAAGCAAAAAACGAAGCATTTTACCTCTGCACACACCGTGTCGATCTGTCGCCGGCTGCTGCACCTCAACGATATTCAACCGTCCGCTGGATAACTCTACAACTAGAAAACTAATGCAGATGTTATTGCATCCAACGGCCGAAACGAAAATACAAATGCGCAGGAAAGAGGGAACCTCACTCACGTGCAGGTGGCGAAAGGAAGCTTGCTGACAAACGAATGGCAGAGGCGGGGGCTATGACGAATAGCGAACTTACGCGCAGGGTGGCAGGTCAACAACACACGCCAGTGACCAATCGGGTGACAAACAGGTGACAGGGCGAACGGATGACGGAGAGGAAGGGCCACTATTAGCGACACAGGGGTCCACGCGATCCGGAGAAAGTGACGGGTGAGCGGCCGGGACCGAGCTTTTATGCTGAATAATTGTTCGGCCGAATAAGTATTCAGCGGAATAATTGTTCGGCCGAATAATAGTTCGGCCGAATAACTGTACACACCGCCGTGAGTTTCCTCCGTCTGGCTAAAACAAGGCACATATTTCGAGGCCACCATTATGTCTAACGGTGGCCCGTCAGCTGTTATTCGGCCGAATAAATACGAAGTTGTTCGGCCGAATAATTAAACTTATTCGGCCGAATAAATAAATTATTCGGACGAATAAATAAACTTATTCGGACGAATAACCTCCGCTATAGTTCTTCCCCCACCGATTCTCACCAAAGTGCTACCCACCTTCGCGTTTCCACCCAATCCGATTGTCTACGTTTGATCTTCTTGCGCCATATTCCAAAATGTTGTGTAGCCAGCTCTAATATTGCTTTTTGACGTTCATATTTTTGTTTTTCCAGAAGTCCATTGTGACTAACGCGTCATGAGTGGCCAGCATTAGCTTGCACCAGCCCAGTTTGCAAAAGGTGGAGAAGCCATTCTTAATTGAATGAACCGGATTGAGTATGAGAATGACCAAGCAATATAGAAACTACAAAAGTGATTAAATAAGATCCAATAAACATTGAATAGGTGAAGAGGAAATAAAATCCTTCCCCTTTGATTGAATTTACTCATTTAAATCATTCGATGTACATTTTGCTGGTTTTCAATTACACACCAAAGGGTGATTGGTGAAAAATATGGTCTATAATGAACAAGACCTTAGAAAGGAAGGATATTGAATTATAAATATCATAGAGGCTGTAGTAAGGCCTTGATATGAAGGTATTGGATATTTAAGAGAACTATGAAAGGAGAATAATTCTCTATGACAACACCCATGTATTCCAAATAAAATGTATGATCATTTCCCATGTGGTGAAGGCCCAAGGGGATGCACTAAACATAGGGATTAATTGCAACAACTCTATAATAATCCTTTTATGTCAATCATTTATTTTATGATGTATGTTTGAATTATAACATGTATTATGTTTTATTAATTTGCAAGTTAGTAAACATATGTGAATTTCTTCACATATATGTAGGCATATGGACATCATTTTTGTAGTGAGGATCCTAATGATGGATGTGGCAATATGAGGGTTTGAATGAAGTTGCTTCCCTTTTCATTTCAATAGGAACACTTTCTTATTCCTAAATTATAAATGGGTGCACACTTTCAAGAGCTCGCATGCATCCCTTTTTTAATAAGTTTTGACCCCACTAAGCCTCCACACAATTATGCCATGTGTATATTTGATAATTTTAAAAATATTGAAATAGTGAGCATGCATTAGGAACATGTGCATGTTCCTAAGAATGCACACTAGGAACACATGTAACATTCCTCTATCTATAAACAAAAAAGGGATGATTTCTTATTTTCTATTTGGTCCTCCCAAGATCAACTATGATTTCTAAGAATCCAACAAACATGAGTGCATTATAGATGAATATATAGTGCCAAGGTGCTACAATCATCCATCTCTAGGAGCGTTTGTAGGTAAGTTTTATTTTGTTACCAATTTTATATATTTTACATTTCAGAAATTTTCATATTTTTTAAAAATATGTTTTTATTTTTGAATTGAAGTTCTTATTACACAAAGATGGTATAAAAACTTGATACAATTCCAAACTGAAAACCTAACCCCCCACAAGATCCATACACTGATATAAATCAAAGTATAGATGATCTTAGAAACTCATTTGGGGAACTTAGGAATACTAGAGAACCATCTTTCGTGGCCACTTCCCTTGACACCATTGATGCTTCTCTTGTCCATTCTCATGGTGAACTATATGATATATCTAACTATAGGGATAGGATGAGAGAGTTTTAGTTAAGTGGAATTAGTTAGGAAGAGTTTAAAAAATCGAATATAGCCAAATGATCCATTTTTTAGTTGTCCATTAGTTCCCTAGCACTCACGTGATCTATGAAAGAGACCTCTTGCATGGATTGGTTCACTTTCCAACCATGTAAAGAAAACTTAATGGATCAATGGTTTATGGTATTTGATAGATATCCTTGCAAGAATATGGAGATTCTCTTGTGTTTTATTTGAAAATTATGGACTAAGTTCTTTCTTGGTCTCCATGTCAATTATTTTGACAATGGTGAATTCTAGCAAGTTGGTATTGGATTGGATTAGAATCAAGAAACTACCATATGCAACTCACTGGGGGGTCACCCACTAGTAATAACCTTCCCAATCCCCTTCCAAACTGTCTCATCTCTGAGATATGATTCGAGATACTAGTACTATATTATCATCCTTGAAAAAATCTAGTTCATCTTAGTGCATTTATAGAAGATTCTCATTGAGGGACATCCTCTAATGACGTTAGAAAACTTGGTGTTTAGCCTTCATCTAGCCAAGATAGATTTCTTGGTTCCAAATCAAGTTGTTCCTCATCCTTGCTTACATTGTAGAGATACTTGTGATGGCTTGAGAGAGGATCTTAGTCATGAAAATTTCTTGGTCAATGTTAGTATGACATAATTTTTATATTTTCATTATTTATGTATTTAATGTTGCTTTAAAAAAATATTTTGTAGACATAACTTTAAAGTATTTGTAATTGTGTTCTATTTATAGAACATGTGCAACTCTTTCTAGATGATACCCCTGTATCCAGGTAGTAAGGCACCTCATCTCCGAGACTTGATGCAATGGTCATTGTATCTTACTTTCTTTAGAATCCCCACACCCAGGTATTTAGATGAATTTATGTTTTCACTCCCTATGTGCATGTGTATATGTTTTCCTCGACATGGTTTCCATATTGTATGCAAATAGCACCTCAAATCTTGCACTTTTATGATCTTTATTGGATGGACCCTTGATTTACATAAATAACATCCTATTTTTGCAATGAAAAATACATTCCATCACTTCATGATCAAAATTGAAGGTATGCCTAAAAGAAATGATGGTTTGAAATAGTAGCTCACAATTGATTTGAAATGGTTTCGATTTGGAATCAATTATTTTTTTATAAAAGCATGTATTCCTCTTCCTTGCTCTCACGATGGACCAAATTCTAGTATTTCCCTTTTCATGGCCTTGTGTACAAATTCCATTGATTCTTTTACCCTCTCAACCAACTACAGTACCTTAATTAGTGGTTGTTATATTGAAATTACCTTATTGGACCCTTTCCATGCCATCATCAAATAAAACATCATTAAATACAAGTGACCCAACATGTATGGCCACACCTCACTTATAAGCATTCTCTTAAGATGCAACTTTTCGACATAAATGGACAAGAATGATATGACATTTGTTACAAACTTGATTATGATATGGAAACAAAACTCCTTGTTTTCAATGTATTCCTTATTAAGTTGATGATCCATGTATGCTTGTATATTCATTTTGTGACATACTTTAGTTAGTCCAAAACATATTTAACCCATTAAAATTTTCCATTGTCATGTAGAATAAAGTCCAACAAATGAGCTTCCTAAAATGGTGGGGGATTTGTCCATCAACAACCTACTTTTTGTTGAATAGTTAAAATCTTGAAAGCATTGACAACTTTCTCCACTCCCACCTTCGTCACAATTGAATCAACTAGGTCACACAACAATGATACACTCTTAACATGGGAAAACACATCTATAGATTTAAGGAACATCATGCCTGTAGGACAAGAAACAAATAAACTATTATTTTATTCCTTTCATTATTCCACACATTAAACATGATTATGCAACCTATACATGGTGGAATTTCCAAGTTGTAAGAACATATACATTAAATAGATAGTTAGATAAATTCATTCTTTACACTAATCTAGTCATCAATAATACTTAAAATTACTATAACTCATTAACATGATGTAGACAATTATAAAAAGTTCTATAATGATGAAGATGAAATTTTAAATGTTGTTGAGTATAAATTGTTGCATTTCTATAGGTTATGACCTATGATAGTGAGCAACCATCTCCACATAGGGTAGATAGATTGCCCCATTTCTAGATATCATGTGTCAAGTTAAATTTGGTTTTAATGTGAAATTTGTTCTTATTTTGGTTGATTTTCATGTTTTTGTACTGATGATCAAATTATAAATTTGTATTGAGGAACCCAAATTTGATATGTATTCACCACGTACAACTTTCATGGGTCCATTCCCTAGCCACCTTACACCAACCATTGGCATCTTGATGCCCCCCCATAGGGTTGTTCTTCCCATCATACAAATCATGGGGGTTTATTGCCACCTACCCCCACCACCTTTTCCATTGGCTACACCCATTTTCCCTACTACAAACCCTCATGTTGCATCCACTATGGGTGCACCCCTCTGCCTTACTATATCCCCCTTTAATGCGTCCACTATGCTAGGGTGCACCTATCTTCCCTAGTAAAACCCCCTATTGCATCCACTATGGATTCACCCACCCACCCCACCTCAATCCACCCCATGGTATCCATTATGTTTGCATCGATTGTGCCTACACCTATCCACCCTTCACTAGTTGTTGCTTCAGAGCAGGTTTCCACCTCCTAGCCAATCCTCCACCATTGCCTGAGTTACTCATGGTGAGATCATTCTAAGATGATGAAATTTATCCATCATGAATGGAATTAAATTTAGAAATTTTGATTAAATTTCATGATTGATTCTTGTAGCTATTGTAAGCATACTAGCATAATTCGGTTGTATTGGCCTTTCGTGTGCAAAAATTCAGAATAATTCGAAATTCGTAGAATATTCGGTGTAGGTGTTCCCTCTAGTAGAAAATTGAATTTTAAAAACCAATTTTTAATTATTTAATCACTATAAAATATAAATAATATTCAATTTCATACTTTCTTATAAAAATGATTATTAATAACTAGTTGTTATATGTCTAAAAATAAACGAATTATTTTTAATGTATATTTATGGCTATATTCAGTTTATTTAATTAAAAGTATTATAAATAAGAAATGTACTTCCTTATTTTATATGTATTGGATTTTTTCATTACTTATTTTTTTGGTATCCAATAATGCCCTCATGACTTGTACCTACTTGATTTTTTTTAATGTAATTCTAAAGTATAACAATGAGAAATTAGTGTTAAAAATGTCACACTTTATTAATTGGGATTCTCTCTCAACTTCCCATCTTTTTGTTAAAGAAATTGGATTAATTATTCATTGAGATTTTATATTTTATATTTTAAATAATAATTTAAGTAGTAACAATATGTTTAAAAATAAACGAATTATTTTTAATGTACAATATTCATGTATATTTGATTAAAAGTATTATAAATAAGAAGTGTACTTCCCTATTTTATATATATTGTATTTTTTCATTACTTATTTTTTTGGTATCGAATAATGCCCTTATAACTTATACCTACTTGATTTTTTTTAATGTAATTCTAAAATATAACAATAAGAAATTAGTGTTAAAAATGTCACATTTTATTAATTGGGATTCTCTCTCAACTTCCCATCTTTTTGTTAAAGAAATTGGATTAATTAATTATAATGCATAATTTAAAGGATTGGAATTTAAAAGTGAAAACTAAAAACACAAATAAAACTAAAAATTTATAATCTCGCTGGTTAATTCTCTCAATGCAGGGGCTTCTTCTCACAATTCTCTAGACTGTGACAACTAGGTACATGACTGGTTGAAGAATCTTAGCAATATGGTCGATCACATGATATCTTCCTTAAATCTTTTCCAAAATATAGTCAATGAGATAAGGCACTGGTGCTTAGAATAAAGGTTCAAATCTGTCCAAATCCACCCTCCTCTATCCATTTCAGATTTATCCCATATTATTTGGGAATGGATGCAATCCTCACACCTTGGATAAGGAAATGGATTAGCTGGAAATTCCACAAAGTGCAATTTCAAGGGTTCAATTCCGATCTGATATCAACTACACATCAAATCCTGCGATATTCTCTCCCAAATGCTGGACGACCTTGAGTATGAGATGAATGTGAGGAAACAACCTACTATTAATTGATTCTTTTATATTCTTTGCATCAAGACATCTACGGCCATTGCGTATCCAAGCCACTCTTTACGGCCATTGCGTATCCAAGCCATTTGTGTAGACGGTCCTGTCACCAGTAGCAAAACCCACAGTATTAACACCATATGTTTTGGCTAACACCATATGTTTTGGCTACATGCAGATACTCCTGACTGTTACAATAATAGCCTTCTTGGATAGACTGTAATGTAAATCCCCTTATTCATATCATCCTTTGAAAATATTAAGTCAAGCATCACGTGGTCCACCACCGCAACACAATATTTTCCAGAAATCAAACCCAATATTATCCAGAAATCAAACCCATTTCTAGAGGACTGTATGCTAACAAACTTACTCTCTCATGATGACAACATTCCACTAAAACAACATCAATCTAGTACAAATTAGATTGTATGCATTCTATTTCAAGAACCCTTTCAATTATTTGAATTGACACTATCCTTGGATATTGGGAAAATGACCGAGCAAGACGATAGAACTCCATCATACCATAAGGTATCTCATTACTAACTCCAATATCTTTGAACTTGAGCATTCCATATTGATGGATGCCACTTTCATGTGCAGAAGCACTAGCTCCAACAATAGCCTTATGTGGTTGTACAACCATTCTAGTAAACTCTAATACCATCTAACTATGGCATCTTCAACAAAATTTGAGACAAATTGAATTGGTTGTCCTCGTGGATCATATAAATATCTAATAATTAATGAATGGAATTGTAGAAAAAACTTAGTTGACATTTCTTTCTTTTTTAGTATCTAGAAAGATGAACAACTTTCAGACATAAGAAGACTCAAGTTGCTAAGAAGATGAATATTGTCTTTTGGGATACACCTATGTATGGCGAGGGGATGAGTGTCAATGACACATCTATTATGCATATATTAGCCATGATAGTATAGTTTATAGTTTTGTATAGGAGGTGCCATTTTTGTGTCCAGGGAACAAGGTTCCATTCTTTCATGTTTGGGCATAAGGTGCCATTATGAATCTTGGGCATGACATACCATTTTGTAAAATATGTAGATTGACCAATTTTGAATTACAAATTTCGCTATTTAGAGTTTTTGTTTATTTGATGTTTATGTATGATGTCATAATATTGTTTATATGATACTAAAATATCTTAAAAATTGTGGTTCCCAATCCATAATATCACTTTTGCTAAGTAGTAAACAATAAGTGTTGATTGAGAGTAGGTTTCGGCAAGTGATGTTGTGATATGTATGCAACAATTCACATGGATTGGGAAATGTTGGGGCACAGTGTTATTTGCATTAAATTTGTCACATATATTATGATTACATGATAATGGTTGTAAAACATAGCTCCAGATAAGTTTTTGGTTACATGCACATACATACATGCATAAATTTATGTTGAATATTGTAACTTCAAAGAATATCATATTTGTACTTTATTATTCCAGAGATGTTTCATCCCTCCGAGGTAACCCTATTATGTATCCGGAGATGTTTATTCCTCCGAGGGCTTGTATTAACTAGGGTTATTAGACCCACCATGTGGGGGTAGGCCCTATGGTTATATTTTTGGGGTTATTAGACTTCTCCAGGAGAGGTCGGCCCCATTAGGTCTTTTAGTCAGTTAGGAGTCAGTATAAATAAGAGAGGTGAACTCCTCATTAGATCATTCACTCACTTGTGGAAGAGTGCGCACTTGTCTGGGAGATCTGCTAAGGAGACAAAGAAGGAAGGAGCACATCTTGTATTTTGGTTGATCATCTTATTGATGAAAGCTTTGCTGGGTTTTCTACCCCATGAGGGTTTCCCAGGGTATATTGTGTGTCTATCTTGTGATTGTGTTTCTTTCAGTGATCTTGCTTGTCTATTTGGTTTAAACTTAACATGGTATCAAAGCTAGACTGAATAGGACATCTTTCACAAGGTAAGAATACCTCTCTCTCTCTCTTTGGTGAAGTTAGGGTTTCAGCCCAAAGTTGGTATTATTGATTTTTGGTTGCATGGCTGGATAGCTCTTTTCAATACCTTTCTTTTGAGCTATAGATCGAACTTTTCGGTTGGGTAGAACTCCGGGAAATCCAAACCCTAATTCTACCAAAAGTGCGATACGTCAGAATTTGGTTTCAGAAAAAGGTTGGAATTTTTGAATTCTTATTACATGGCTGGATAGCCCTTCTCAAGAGCATTCTTTTGAGCTATAGATCAAACTTTTTGGTTGGGTAGAACTCCGGGAAAGTCAAACCCTAATTCTACCAAAAGTGCGATAAAATTCTGTTCCAGATTCCAGAAAAGTGAAAAGTAACTTCCCAGGTAAGTCTACTCTGTCTCTTGGACTCCCCCAAGAGAAGATGGCTCCAAACACTAAGCTTGAAGACAAGCTAGAAGGTATAGAAAACTTCCGGGCATGGAAATACAGAATTGGTCTCATTCTTGAGGAGAATGATCTTGCTCATTATATCAAGGAGGAAGTTGCAGAACCAGAAGAAGATGAAGCCAAAGAAAAAAACAGGAAGGATTTGATTAGGGCAAAGAGAATCATAGCTGATTCTATTAAAGACCACTTGATTCCCCAAGTGGCTTCCAAGAAGACTCCAAAGGAAATGTATGATGCCCTAGGAAGAATGTATGAAGGAAAGAACATCAATCGGAAGATGAATCTAAGGACTCAGTTGAAGAGTACCAAGATGCACAAAGGAGAATCCATTCAAGACTACTTCTCAAGAGTCTCTCTAATCAAGGAGCAACTAGATGCCATTGGTGATACTCTTGATGAAGATGAACTTGTGATGACAGCTCTAAATGGTCTCACTAGACCTTGGGAGTCATTCATTCAAACTATGTGTGCCAGAAAAGAAAGTATGAAGTTTGATGTAGTTTGGGAGGATTGTGTACAAGAGGAGGCTAGGGTTGCAAATCGAGAAGCCTTGCTCAAAGAGGATGACCAAGCCTTGGCTACCCACACCAAAAGAAGAAGGAGTCAATCCTACTCCAAAAAGGGTAGTCACAAGGAGTCTCATCCTCCACACAGATATCATAAGAAAAGAGGATCTACTCAAAGAAGAGATTACTCTTCTTTCCAGTGCTTTTCTTGTCACAAAATAGGACACATTTCTAGAGATTGCCCTCTACAGAAGAAAAAGGGCACTCACTACAAAAGACACCAAGCACATCTTGTAGAAGATGATAGTGAAGAAGAAGAAATAGAGGAAGAAAGGTCTCACAATAAAAGACCTAGAAATGAAGAGGAAGAAGAAGAAAGGACCTTCTTCAAAAGAAGGCCAAGGAGAAATGCAGAAGAAGATGCAGAAGAATATGTTCTCTTCTCCACACTCTCTGGATCTATAACCCCTGGAGAAGGTACATGGCTTATTGACAGTGGTGCTTCAAAGCACATGACAGGTCAGAAAAGGACTCTCTCAAATCTTGAAGAAAAGACTTCTCCCCAAAAGGTATCTCTAGGAGATGACTATCAATATCCCATTAAGGGAATTGGTGAAGCAAACTACAAACTCGATTCTGGAACTCCCATGAAGATGAAGGAAGTTTTGTATGTTCCAGGATTGAAGAAGAATTTGCTTTCAATCTCAGCATTAGACAAGAAAGGCTATAGAATTGCATTCATTGATGGACAAGTGTTAATGTGGTCCAAAGGCAAATCTATTAAGGATGCAATTGTTATTGGTGAAGAGGAAGGAGGTTTATATAAACTCAAGGGTCATCCAGAAGCTGCTTTTGTTCATGAAACCTCTAGCCCCAGTGAGCTATGGCATAGAAGACTAGCTCACATTAACTACAAGGCCTTACCCTATGTAAGCAAGGTGGTCATAGGACTACTAGATTTGAAGGTTGATCATGATGGCTCATGCAAAGGATGTAAGAAAGGGAAGAATGTCAAGAACCCCTTTCCAAAGAGTGAAACAAAGACTAAGGGCATCTTGGAGTTAATACACTCAGATGTATGTGGTCCAATGCCCACCACCTCTCTAAGTGGATTTGAATACTATCTTTCATTCATTGATGATCATTCAAGGAAAACTTGGATATACTTTCTAAAAGGCAAGAATGAAGTTTTTGGAAAGTTCAAAGAGTTCAAGGCTCTAATAGAAAATCTCTCAGAAAAGAAAATCAAGATTCTCAGAACAGACAATGGTGGAGAATATACTTCAAAAGAGTTTGAAGAATTCTGTAAAGAAGTTGGAATCAAGAGAGAACTAACCACTCCCTACAATCCCCAACAAAATGGGGTTGCAGAAAGGAAAAATAGAACCATCATGGAAGCTGTGAAGACTATGATACATGACCAGGATCTTCCCATGTATCTATGGGCTGAAGCAGCCAAAACAGCAGTATATGTTCAAAACAGATTATCTCATAGTGCTCTTGATTTCAAAACTCCAGAAGAAGTGTTTACTGGAAAGAAGCCCGAGGTAAGCCATCTTAAAATATTTGGGTGTCCTGTGTACATCCACATTCCAAAAGAAAAGAGAACCAAGTTGGATCCTTCTGGTAAGAAAGGAATATTTGTTGGTTATTGTGAATCATCCAAAGCCTTCAGGATTTACATACCAGGCTTTCACCATATAGAAATCAGTAGAGATGTAACTTTTGATGAAGAAGCAGCTCTCAAGAAATCAATAAAATGCCAACTTGAAGAAATCTATGAAGAAGATCCTTCTTCTAGAAACTCAGAGGCTATTCACATCCCTGAAGATAATCCACCAGAGGATCATGACATGTTGGAACCACAAGAACCTCCTATCTCAGATTTATCAAAGAAAAGAAGGCCAGCATGGGCTAGAGATATTATCCAAGGGGCTGAAAAATATGGTGCTCCTGAAGTCTCCATTAGAGAAAGAAAGAAACCAAAGCTAGTGTCCAACTATATGGCCTTGATGTGTGATCTTGTGGATCAACTACCTACTAGATATGAAGAAGCAGCTCAAAAGAAAGAATGGGTAGAAGCAATGACAGAAGAATATCAGTCGATAATGAAAAATGATGTTTGGGATATAGTCCCCAAACCAAGAGATAAAAGTGTGGTTTCTTCCAAATGGATTTTCAAGATAAAACATGCTGCAGATGGTAGCATTGAAAAATACAAGGCAAGGTTTGTAGCCAGAGGATTCTCTCAAAAGGAGGGAATTGACTATGAAGAAACATTTGCACCTGTTGCTAGGTATACTTCAATTAGAACTATCATGGCACTTGCATCCATGATGAAATGGAAATTGCATCAAATGGATGTTAAGACAGCTTTTCTAAATGGTGTAATTGAAGAAGAAGTATACATAGAACAACCTCAAGGTTTTGAGGTCAAAGACGGAAGGACCCATGTATGCAAACTGAAAAAGGCATTATATGGACTGAAGCAAGCTCCCAGGGCTTGGTACGGAAGGATTGACAGTTTCTTAACAAGCATGGGATTTACCAAAAGTAAAGCTGACCCCAATCTTTATCTTAAAGTGATGGATGATGAACTTGTTATATTACTGTTATATGTAGATGATCTATTTCTAACCGAAAATGAGAATCAAATTATTGAAAGCAAGAAGAAGCTTTCTTCAGAATTCGAAATGAAAGATCTCGGATTAATGCACTACTTCTTAGGCCTAGAAGTGTGGCAAGAGCCAAAAGGAATCTTTCTAAATCAAGGTAAGTATACTGTGGAGATTCTCAAAAGATTTGATATGTTGGAGTGTAAAGCCATGGCCACTCCCATGGACTCCAACCTGAAACTATTAGTTAATGATTCATCAGAACTAGTGGACATAACTCTATATAGACAAATCATTGGATCATTGATGTATTTGACAAATACTAGGCCGGATATATGCTTTGCTGTAAATACCCTAGTCAGTATCTAGTAGAACCTAGAAAGGTTCACCTTATAGCTGCAAAGCATATAATGAGGTACCTAAAAGGTATAATGGACTTTGGCCTATACTATCTTGGAGGTAGTGAACTCAAGTTACATGGTTACTCAGATTCTGATTGGGCAGGTAGTGTCTCAGACAGAAAAAGTACTTCAGGCGGATGTTATGGTCTTGGATCTGCCATGATCTCCTGGTTCAGCAAGAAACAATCTAGTGTGGCCCTTAGTACTGCTGAAGCAGAATATATAGCCGCTTGCTCTGCCAGCTGTGAAGCGGTGTGGCTTCGGAAACTCTTATCTGGAATTTTTGACTTAGAAATGGATCCCATTGTGATTATGTGTGATAATCAAAGCTGCATTAAGATGACTGAAAATCCTGTGTTCCATGATAAGTCAAAACACATTGAGATCCGTTACTTCTATATACGAGACATGGTGCAGAGAGGAGCCATCAAGCTCGAGTACATAAGCACTGAGGATCAGATTGCTGATATCCTGACTAAACCTTTGTCTCGAGTAAAGTTTGAACACTTCCGAGACATGCTTGGTATAGTTCAAAAGGACCCTCCTCGAAAGGGGGAGTAGTATAGTATTTGATAACAATTTTGTTTTGTTGCACTTAGCTACTTACAATTATTTAGATTTAGAACTCTTGTATATCTTTTATTTTTATGGGTAAATGTTTTGATGCTAGATGTATTAGTAAGAATACATGCTAGATGTATACATGTTTTGGTGTGATGTATACATGTTTTGATGTTAGATGTATTAGTAAGAATACATGCTAGATGTGATGTATACATGTTTTGATGATTAGATGTATTAGTAAGAATACATGCTAGATGTGATGTATACATGTTTTGATGTTAGATGTATTAGTAAGAATACATGCTAGATGTGATGTATACATGTTTTGATGATTAGATGTATTAGTAAGAATACATGCTAGATGTGATGTATACATGATGTATTAGTAAGAATAAATGCTAAGTGTGATACATGCTCTTGGATATTTGTACCTGTATAGATGAGAATACAGAAGGGGATTGGATCATCCCTGGACTTTCAGTCCTAAAGAGAGCCGTAGACGTGAGGTCTCCGAGAATGAAGTCCTTAGTGGACAGTTGAGGGGATTGGATCATCCCTGGACTTTCAGTCCTAAAGAGAGCCGTAGACGTGAGGTCTCCGAGAATGAAGTCCTTAGTGGACAGTTGAGGGGATTGGATCATCCCTGGACTTTCAGTCCTAAAGAGAGCCGTAGACGTGAGGTCTTCGAGAATGAAGTCCTTAGTGGACAGTTGAGGGGATTGTATCATCCCCGGACTTCGGTCCTTGAATTGATCCGTAGACATGTCGTCTCCGAGAAGTGGGGATTGTATCATCCCCGGACTTCGGTCCCTGAATTGATCCATAGACGTGTGGTCTCCGAGAAGTGGGGATTGTATCATCCCCAGACTTCGGTCCCTGAATTGATCCGTAGACGTGTGGTCTCCGAGAAGTGGGTATTGTATCATCCCCGGACTTCGGTCCCTGAATTGATCCGTAGACGTGTGGTCTCCGAGAAGTGGGGATTGTATCATCCCCGGACTTCGGTCCCTGAATTGATCCGTAGACGAATGGTCTCCGAGAAAGTGATTTTTTGTATTGATGATGTGGTTACTTGTATCGGTAGGATACTTGTATTGATGATGTGGTTACTTGTATCGGTAGGATACTTATATTGATGATATGGTTACTTGTATTGGCATGAATACTTGTACTGCTGATCGTGTGATGACGATGCTGCTGATCGTGTGATGATGATGCTGCTGATCGTGTGATGACGATGCTGCTGATCGTGTGATGATGATGTTGCTGATCGTGTGATGACGATGCTGCTGATCGTGTGATGACGATGCTGCTGATCGTGTGATGACGATGCTGCTGATCGTGTGATGACGATGTTGCTGATCATGTGATGACGATGCTGCTATGACGATGTTGCTGATCGTGTGATGATGATGCTGCTGTTCGTGTGATGACGATGCTGTTGATCGTGTGATGACGATGTTGCTGATCGTGTGATGGCGATGCTGCTGATTGTGTGATGACGATGCTGCTGATCGTGTGATGACGATGCTGCTGATCGTGTGATGACGATGCTGCTGATCGTGTGATGACGATGTTGCTGATCATGTGATGACGATGCTGCTATGACGATGTTGCTGATCGTGTGATGACGATGCTGCTATTCGTGTGATGACGATGCTGCTGATCGTGTGATGACGATGTTGCTGATCGTGTGATGACGATGCTGCTGATCGTGTGATGACGATGCTGCTGATCGTGTGATGACGATGCTGCTGATCGTGTGATGACGATGCTGCTGATCGTGTGATGACGATGCTGCTGATCATGTGATGACGATGCTGAAGATCGTGATGTTGATGTTGATGTTGACATTGATGTACCAGTAACTGTTTGAGTTACTGATGAAGACAAATTGAAGAAAGCTTCCGATGATTTATAGATGTATCATGTATAGTGACTCCTTGCTCCTGCAGATGCTGTTATAATATCCTTCTCGTTAAGGGGGAGTGTTGAATATTGTAACTTCAAAGAATATTATATTTGTACTTTATTATTCCTGAGATGTTTCATCCCTCTGAGGTAACCCTATTATGTATCCGGAGATGTTTATTCCTGCGAGGGCTTGTATTAACTAGGGTTATTAGACCCACCATGTGGGGGTCGGCCCTATGGTTATATTTTTGGGGTTATTAGACTTCTCTAGGAGAGGTCGGCCCCATTAGGTCTTTTAGTTAGTTAGGAGTCAGTATAAATAAGAGAGGTGAACTCCTCATTAGATCATTCACTCACTTGTGGAAGAGTGCGCACTTGTCTGGGAGATCTGCTAAGGAGACAAAGAAGGAAGGAGCACATCTTGTATTTTGGTTGATCATCTTATTGAGGAAAGCTTTGCTGGGTTTTCTACCCCATGAGGGTTTCCCAGGGTATATTGTGTGTCTATCTTGTGATTGTGTTTCTTTCAGTGATCTTGCTTGTCTATTTGGTTTAAACTTAACAATTTATACATAAAAAGTAAAAGAAAATGGGAGTGCACCAACTATCTAGATAAACAAGTATGTTTTCATGTTATATTTTTACATGAAGTAATGTTTATGCATATAGCATTTTGCAGATTTAAAGTAATTTTTGTACCAATGTAGTTATGTTTGTGCTATAGATATAAATGGATCATGTTGTGCAAGTCCATAATATTTAAATTCAAAATCATATTAGTGTGGTTAAGATGGACAAACAAACACCCCACCCTTTTATATGTTAGTGTGTTTGTGCATTTACAAGTGCATGTATAAGTGAATGCATTCAATGTTTTATGGGTTTTAAGAGTAACAGGCATCCACTAGTTTAGGGTGCTCAACTTATATGTTAGTGTGTTTGTGCATTTGCAAGTGCATGTATAAGTGAATGCATTCAATGTTTTATGGGTTTTAAGAGTAACACGCATCCACTAGTTTAGGGTGCTCAACTTAGGCTTTTTATGAGAGTCATTTAGCATATCATTTCCTTGATTATTTAGAAAAGGAAGTGAAGAAAAAGCCTTTTTGCCTCCTCCCCCAAGAGGAAGAAGCCAAAAGAAGGCACACGATTACCTCCATTGCAGCATAGGTCCAATTTTATCTTGTGCTCGCCCCCCAATTGTAGTCACTTGCCCCCAATTGTAGTCACTTTAGCGGCTTGGGAATTTAAAATAATAAATGACTTCGTATTTTGATTTTTCGATTTGCAACCCATCATCCCTACCATTATTGTTTTTGGATTTGTTTTTAGGCCGTAGTGGTTTAATTACCCTATGATGGGCAATATTAAGATTCGATAGGGTATGGATTCAAGGCAAAAAAAACTAGAAATCCAAACCTTACAGTGGGTGAACATCATGTGTAGATGTGGTAGCCTTGATTAAATGGTAGTTTGGAATAGTGTTAGTTTTCCATTTGTAAATCTCATATCTTCTCCATATTATTCCTTTAAACACTAGTGAAATCTATTATAGATAAAGACATGTTAATCACATTTTTGGTCAATAAACATTAGCCATAGAAGAGTTACCAAGCTTCCTTATAAATAGAAATTTTTGAGCTCATCCAAAAAATTCCCCGATAAGTCTTATTGGGCTCTTAAGTTCGAAATTTGAGATTTTATGGAATGATGACTAAGTTGCATAATTTTTGGTTTATTCCTCAGTATTGTGATGATACAATTAACATGTTACAGGTTCTCTTTGGATAAATACATGTTTACAGATTCTCTCTGGATAAATACATGTTTGTCGAAATAAGTATTCAATGTGTTTGATATAACTCATATATGAATGCAGCTACTTGATATGGATAAGCTCATTGATATCTTACCTCTTTCTCTCCACATCCCATTCAGCTTATCACATATACATATGATTGGTCCTCCTCAACTAAATATTTAGACAATTCTTGCATCAAAATGTTGGTCCTCGACTAAATATTTGGACGATTCTTTCAGCCCACAAATGAGCCATGTTTTACTGCACTGCGACTGAAGACCTAAAGTTAATTCAAGTTTGCATGAAGAACTCACACCTGCCCTCACATCAAGCTCGATTCACTGGCATGTATCCAAGGCATTGAAAGGGAAGCACTGGGGATTCTACCAGATCCATAAGCTGCGAAAGTTCTGTTTTACATGAAGGATTTTTGTTGAACAAGGAGTATTACCGAAATTGAAGACGATATCAAATGAACAGCTCATAAACAAACTGTATACGATCATATGGTTGATGAAGACCTTGGGCGTTTAAAGGAAGATGATCCAGGAGTATCGTGATGGCAGAAAACAACAGTGAACACAGATGACCACACATTTATTGCAGAGTTCCTGCCTATGGAAGAATCTTACGATGCTATCGTGGATGGGTATATCTGTAAATTGACCGTAAGTCTTTTCGATCAGTCAGGTCCTCTGTGGGAATTCCAGTTCCTGAATTACAAAATGAGCAGAGCATAAGACATAAAATATATTTGGCAATCTTTCTCATTGTCAAGCTACCGAGATATATCGCAAAGTTGTAAGAACCACAAATAATTTTGAGATATTTCGCCCATAGGCGCTACAATGAACATTTGTATATATGGAGGGCGATCGCAACTTTTAATTAGTGATTAAAGATGGGCGGCTGTGATTGAGAATGGCAGCATATTCTTTCGTCGAGCACATCATCCAATGGCCCGAATTTAGGGTTTGCCAACGGGTTACAGAAGAGTTCATTTGCCAATGAGAATTTGGGTTTCCTCTTTTTTGCTAATCACACAGCTTAATCAAACTGTTGCCACGCGGTAGGGAAGGGAATCGTTCCGTAATCCGCTGTGGCTGGGGGATCCAAGTATGCGTGCTGGAGAAGAGAGCTCGATCGATTCGCCCATAGGCGTATAACAGGTCCATCTGATTACACTCAGCTCTATCGATCTATTCGCCGATTGATTACACCCAGCTCTCCTCAATTTCCAGTAAGCAGTACGCCATTACTGACAACAGGTCTCCAGCATCGCCTACAGGCTTCCCGGAATGAAATCCTCTACCAGGTTCTGCTTTTTCTTCACGTTCTCCTCCTGCTTTTTGTGTTTTATATTAGGGTTTGTGCTATTTATTTGTATTTTGTGGATGTGCAGCCTCTCGGCTATGTGCTGCTGTTTTCTGTGCGAGGAATGTTGCTGATGCCGAGGATCACGCCTCTCTGCTGCTGTTTTCTGCGTGATGAATGCTGCTATGGCGAAGAAAATATTAAAATTTACGGCACATTCCCTTCGACAATTCCACAGGGAATGCGACATTTACGGCACAGTTGATTTTATTTTCGGCAACGCGGCAGCTGTGTTTCAAAACTGCAATCTCAAGGCGACAAAACCAATGGATAATCAAAAGAATTGTTTCACGGCTCAAGGAAGAGACGATCCAAATCAAAACACTGGAATCTCTTTTCAAAAGTGCAACGTCTCTGCTGCGCCTGATCTCGCTCCGGTGAAGAGCTCGTTTGAAACATTCTTGGGAATGCCGTGGAAAAAGTACTCTCGCACAGTTTATATCGATTCATATATAGATGATGTGGTCGATCCTGCAGGTTGGCTAGAATGGTCAGGGAACTTTGCTTTGACTACGCTGTATTATGGTGAATATATGAACTCGGGACCTGGGGCAGGAACTACAGAGCGAGTTCGATGGCCTGGGTATCACACCATCAACATTTCTGATGCTCAAAATTTCAGTGGTTAATTTTATTGCTGGTGATGACTGGCTACAGGGAGGTACCTTCAATGCAGACTTAAATTAAAACAAGAGTGAAAATATCCTCCTGTACTTGTCACTTGAGAGCTGTTATATCATGTGCCATTGGTATGCTTGGATGGATTGAAATAA
The DNA here is from genome assembly GCA_027924585.1 of Larix kaempferi. Classification (NCBI taxonomy): domain Eukaryota; kingdom Viridiplantae; phylum Streptophyta; class Pinopsida; order Pinales; family Pinaceae; genus Larix; species Larix kaempferi. The sequence goes on along the minus strand of BSBM01000779.1, from coordinate 11,089,572 downwards.
ATTCAGAGACTACTAAACTAGAATTCTGTTGTGCATTCGTGTCATTTACATTGCCACCGGAAAATGCTTCGTGGTATTGATGGTGCATCCTCCCTTATCTCCATTCTTTGTTTGTTAATTTGATCTATAGCAATCGAATGCAATGCAAGAGTCAGCAATCTACATTATAGCCTGTGAACAGGCACAAATGGTAATCTCTTCATATATTTTCTCTTGGCCAAGACCTTTGGAAACAGTATTAGTGGGAAATCCATTGAGAAATATTAGTTAAAGACACGACATGAAGTTCCAAAAGACACGACATGCATAAAAATGATGGTGCTTCATACTGCCTTGTACTCGAATTTATGTTTTATGTTTTGAAGCATTTCATTCTTTTCAGTGGGAAAACTCCACGAGTAGATTCGTCCGCATTATGTGTTTCAGCTTTCAGCTCTGATAGTTTGATAATTAGTTAATGAGGACTCGGATTATAATGATTTTTAAATAACATATTAACCAAAACACATTCTGTTTGTGAAAGTTAGTGATCCAACGTATCTCTTGCAGGGGAAATAAATGATTGATTTAATTTTGTTGCTGTGATTTTTCTTAAAAAAAAATCAACTATCACAAATTATTCATTATATAACAATTAATACGAAGTGTATATATAAAATAAAGTACAGTCATTTATAATCATTATACATAAATAAAAGTGTATTTTTACAAACTATTTCTTGGGTTCATTATACATCAAGTCCAGAATAAGTTTACGACAAGTCTAGAATAAGTTTGGGATTTGGGATTTGTGGTTATGGATTACATATATGGTATTAGAGAATGAGTGAGATTTTATATAATTCATGGTAAAGTTGTATTTTTGCAATACTGTTAGTGTTATAAAATGTTATAAAATAAATGAAATAATATTATAATTGAATAATTACATGTTTTTTTTTTTAACCGAAAAAAAAAACCTATTATTACTATTCCTTGAATCAAATAGTACAATGATTATCCACCTTTTAAAAAAAAAAAGTAATGTTTATGTATAAGTATTTATTTATATATATAATTTTATTAAAAATGTATTCATGTTTCTGAAAATATTTATTTATATATAATTTTATTAAAAATGTATTCAGCATAAGAAAAAATAAGCAAAATCGTTTATATAATTATGAAAAATTTTGTTTATGTTTTACATATATCTATTTTGTAATATAAATATTATATATTTTTTTGTGATATGTTTATTTTAATAATATAATTTAATTTTTTTTAAGTAATATAAATATTATAATTTATTTATGTAATATGTTTTATTTATTTTTATTTTTTTAATAATATATTTGGTGTATCCATTTCTTTATAATTTCCTTGAATTCAAAAAGCTTGAAGAAGAACCTTTTTAAATTACTATAAGTTTCATGAAATAAAATATTGGTATTGTGTATTATTTTTTATAAAACCTCACAAGCCAATTCTTATATTCTTTATACAAATTCTATTATTGTTTTGGATTTGTGGCTATGGTATTATTTCTTATATTCATTACACAACTTAAGTTTAAAGTGTATTATTTGGTAGAAACTTATAAACTATATTTTGTATTTATTATACATATTTTAAGCACAAAGTCTATTATATTTGTATTGTAAGCTTTGGATTTGTGGCTATGGAGTAGATATGGTATTATATAGAATGAATAAGATGTTACCATAATTGGATAATTAAATGTAAAGTTGGATAATTAAGTGTAAAGTTTTATTTTTGTAGAATGAGTTTAGTATTATATTGGTGTTAGAGAGTGCATTTAAGTTGAAAAAAAAATAAATAGGAAAAATGGTTTATATTTTTACTCGATATGTTGCCTTTTTAGTAATATAAGTATTATAATTTATTTTTATGATATGAATTATTTATTTGTGTACCAATAACCATCCCTCTTATTGTCACAAGATGTGGTTTATAAGATATGGGCTAAAAAAATACAATAACAAAGGGCTCAACTTTTAGCCTCCATTCAATCTCTTTGTCAAGTAATCAATTACCCCACCTATATTCTAATCAAAAAATCATCTCCTTGTGACCTTCTTCAAGAATACCTTCTAGATGATTCATAAATAAACCAAAAGACATTAGAAAACATTATTAAACATTATAAAATATTGTAACACATTGATAAACATTGATCAACCATTGGTAAACATTACAAAACATTAAGATGCTATTAGAAATTAGAAAACATTAAACATTAAATAACATTATTAATATTACTAAAGATGCCATTAAAAATCAGAAAAAGATTAGAAAGACATTTGAAATTAAAGATGCCATTAGACATTAGAAAGAAATTAAATAACATTATTAAATATTAAATAACATTATTAAACAATAATAAACATTAAATAACATTATTAAACAATATTAAACATTAAATAACATTATTAAACATTACTATTTTTTCCTTTGCCTTACTGTTTTTGTAATGTTTATTAATGATTTCTAAACATGAATTTAATGTTTATAAAATCATTAATAAAATTAAATAACATTAAACATTAATAACATTAACAATTAGAAACACATTAGAAAAACATTAGAAATTAAGGATGCCAACAATGCTTATACAATGGACCACCATGGTTCAAATTCAAGCTTGCTTAAAAGGAAACTACGACTCAAGTCAGCCATGCCCAAACAGTGGTCAACCATGTATTTTAAGCAAGGTTAACCTTGCTCGAAGTCAACCCTACAAATAATAATACTATTATTATTATAAAGTCAACTATTGATTGAAGTCAATCATGGGTCAAAGTCAAGTGTGCTTTAAAGTCAACTATGTATTAAACTCAACCTTTCTTAAAAGTCAACGATGGACTGAAGTCACCTATGGATTCAAGTCAACCATTGTTAATCAAAAGTTAGGGAAGCTCAACCAAAGTTAACCTTAAGAAGCCAAGGTCAACCATGGTCAACCAGAAGTCAAATATGGTTGATAAAGACCTCAACCAAAGAAAAGCATGGTCAACTAAATTCAACCATGGTCAACCAAATTAAGCTATGATCAACCAAAGTCAACCATGGTCAACCAAAATAAACCAAAATTCAAACACAATCAACCAAAAGTCAACCAAAGTCAACCATGGGTTGCCATGGTCAACTAAAGACAACCATGGTCAACCAAAAGTCAAGCATGTTCAACCATGGTTAATCATGGTCAACCATTGTCAACCAAAACTAAAGTAATTTAAACCAAATGCAACCATGATCAACCAAACTCCAACCAATGTCAACCATGGTCAACTAATGTTAACCATGGTTAAGCAAAAGTCAACCAAAAAATCAACCATGGTCAACAAAATTCAACCATAGTAAACCAAAGTCTACCATGGTCAACCAAAGTCATGTGTGGTCAACCAAAGTTAACCATTGTCAACCTTGGTCAACCAAAGTCAACCATAGTTAACCGTGGACAACTATGTTAAACTAAAGTCAACCATATTCAAATATGGTCAACCATCATCAACCATGATCAAACATATTAATCCATAGTCATCAAAAGTTAATCATGTTAAACCTTGGACAACCAAAGTCAAGCGTGTTCAACCATAGTAAACTGAAGTCAATGTGGGTGAATGATAATCAACCATGGTCAAACATTGTCGACTATTTTCAACCATAATCAACCGTCACTAACCATGGTCAACTAAAGTCACCCATGGTCAACCTGAGTCAACCATGGTTAACTATAGTCAACCACCATTACCGATGGTAAACCATGTTCATCCAAAGTCAACCACGGCCAACCAAAGTCAACTATAATCAACCATACTCGCCCATGGTCAACCATGTCCACCCATGTTCAATCAAAGTCAAACATGGTGTACCATGTTAAACATTTGATTGAAGTCAACATTGGAATGAATTCAACCATGGATTGAAGTCAACATTGGATTGAAGTTAACCATGGATTAAAGGAAACCTTAGATGGAAGGAAACCTTCGATTGAAGTCAACCATGGACTGAAGTCAACATTGGATTGAAGTCAACCTTTTTGCCATGGTGAATCATGGTCAACCAAAGTCAACCATACTCAACCATGGCTAGCCAAATTTATCCATGGTTAACCATGGTCATCCAAAGTCAACCATGGTCAATCAAATTCAACTATAGTTAACCATAGTCACCCATGGTAAACCATGTTCAGCCATGTTTAACCAAAAAGACCTTTCTTAAAAGTCAACTATGGACTCAGATTAACCATGGATTGAATTCAACTATGGATTCAAGTCAACCATTGTTAATCAAAAGTGAGCGAAGCTCAACTAAAGTTAACCTTAGGGAACCAATGTCAACCATGGTCAACCAGAAGTCAACTATGGTTGATCAAAATGTTAACCATGGTCAACCAAAGTAAAACATGGTTAACTAAAGTCAACCTTGGACTGACATCAACCTTAGATTGAAGTCAACCATGCCTAAAAGTTAACTATGGATTGAAGTCATGGTTATATTGAAGTCAACTATGGATTGAAGTAAACCATGGACAGATGTTAATGGTTAATTGAAGGCAACCTTGGATCCAAGTTGACCATGGACTAAAGTAAACCTTGTAGTGAAGTGAAACTTACTTAAAAGTCAACTATTGCTTGAAGTCAGCTATAGATTGAATTCAACCTTGGATTTAAGTCAACTATGGATTGAATCCAACCTTGCTTAATAGTCAACTGTGGATTGAAGTCGACTATGGATTGAATTCAACATGGATTGAATTCAACCTTGGATTGAAGTCAATCTTAGATTGAATTCAACCTTTCTTAAAAGTGAACTATAAATTGAAGTCAACATTTCCTCAAAGTCAACTATGGTTTGAAGTCAACCTTGCTTAAAAATCAATAATGGTTCAAAGTCAACATTTGATTAAAGTCAACAATGGATTGAAGACATCCATGTTTCAAATTCAACCTTGGATTAAAGTCAATTGTGGTTGAAATTCAACCATGGATTGAAGTCAGCGATATATTAAAGTCAACCATTGATTGAAGTCATTAATCTTAATATTGTTAATGGATTGTAGTGAACCTTAGCTGAAGTCGATGTTGGAGTGAAGTCAAGTATGGATTGAAGTCAACTTTGGCATGAAGGAAACCTTAGAATGAAGTCAACCTCTTAGTCAACTTTGGATTGAAGTCATCCTTGAAGTTAACCCTAGAGTGATATAAACATTGGATTGAAGGAAACCTTGGATTGAAGTCAACTAGGGATTGAAGTCACCCTTGGATTGAAGTCATCCTTAGATTGAAGTTAGCTCAGAACTTTACAACCTATGTCGACCATGGTTAACCAACATTGTCAAATTCAAGTTTAGAGTAGTCGGTCACAATTAACATAGTTAACTACAAAATCAGAAAAAATATTTATGTATTTATTTCATTTATTTACTTATATTTATTTATTTTGATTTTTATTTCATTTATTTACTTATATTTATTTATTTTGATTTTTATTTCATTTATTTCTTCATTATTTAATTTCAATATTTTTATGCTTTTATTTATCTATCTATTTTATTAAATATTATTGGTTAATAAATTAATATATATGAATGAAGAATAATAAATATTTTATTTACTTTATATATATATATATTAATTTCATTTATTTCTTCATTATTTAATTTCAACCTTTTTATGCTTTTATTTATCTTTTTTTTATTAAATATTATTAGTTAATAAATTAATCTATATTGATGAAGAATAATAAATATTAATACTAAATAATAATCATAATATAATCTTAATATTAATGATAACTCATAACTATTAATATTAACCTATTTTATTTACTATTTTTTATTTAATTATAATTTATTCACTCATATATTTATTTATTTTATTAAATGATATTTATTAATATAATAATATATATTAATAAATATTAAAACATAATATTATTAAATAATAAATATTAAAACATAATATTATTAAATAATAAATAATTATTTTTTAATATTTATAATAAAAATAAATGGAATGTAAAAATATTTTTTTATTAATATTAACATATTTTATTTACTAATATTAATTAAAATCATTATTTCATAATAATAATTATTATAGAAACAATAATTATTATAAAATTAATAAATAAGATTAAATAATATTATTATTATTAAATCAAACATAGCATTCATCATAATTTAATTTAATTTAATTAATTTAATTTAAATTTAAATTTTAATATGTTTTATTTAATTTAATTTTTTATATGTTTTAATATTTTAATTTAATTTAATTTAAATGTGTGATCATGGTTGATATACTTTTCTTTTCTTTTATTTATTTTTATTTAATTTAATTTAATTTACTTTACTTTAATTTATTTTAGTTTATTTTTATTTTTGTATTTCTTGTTTGGGCTGGCTATCCACTAGCAACAACTACATTTTTAAATGTGGTTGATATTTGTCGGCGAATATCAATCACTTTTAAATGTGTGGTCATTGTTGATGTAGATCTTGTGCACTGCAGACAAAGCTCATTGATAGATACCTTGCATAAATAGCCCATGACACACATCTAGTTTTGTCAAAACTTATCAATCTCACTGAGTCCATATCTGATATTGCATGACAAACATAGTAGCATAAGTGTTATAAACAAGTTATTTGTTACTTATTCTCCATGCTTAATTGTAATCCCCTATTGTTTATGTTTCTGTTAAGTTGTCTTATTTAGTTAAATGAGTTGTCACTAACTTTATCTATGCATGAGCTACATACATTTTGAACTAAGCCCATAAAATCAATCTCCACAGTACAAGTTTGTCCCATCTTCCTTCAATGTATGAAAAATATAGATGGTCGTTCACCCCAAATTTTAAGAGATAAATATCTATAGATGTAATTAGATCTTATTGGTATTTCTCCCAATAATTAAGAACAAATTAGAATGGCTTAATATTCAATGTAAGTGTAATACTGATACAGATTCTTACTAATAAATAATTACTTATTCTAAATGTGGTGTAATATTAGTTTTTTTCATTTTGGGGTTGATGGATTGAAAGAAGTTATCCATGGATGCGGCCTGCATGTATGCTGTACAAAACAAACGCTTACCTCTGCGTTTGGTTGTGCAGGTTCTCTCTGTCTTGGTTCTAACATTTCCTTTGGACCCACGCATGATGCCAAATATGTCTTTCTCAGTTGCACAGGGATGTAGTTTTTTTTTTATCATTCATGGATCAATACGGGCACGCAATCTTTCTATCAATACGGGCACGCAATCTTTCTATTAATCAGTTGGTCCATGTTCCTGGAGCAGGTGATTTTCGGTTTGAAAAAATTGACATTCTTGAAGATCCCCATCCCCTTAACGAGCGATGAAAGCATAAAAAGGATCACATGCAGCTGGATGTTTACACACAAAATGACAAGGTTGTTTGATCTGAGAACAGAAGCTCATAATTGTTGAGAATGTTCCAGATCCTCTTGTCGGGGAGCAGACTTGCAGGGCAACAAAAGGAGGACTGGCAAAAGCTGATAAGTCTACTAAGAAAAATAAGATGACAGTGAAAACTTTGATAGATGCGTATATGTTAGGGATTTTGTTCGACTTCATATTAAGGGAGTTCGTCTGGATGTTGCTACAAAATTATCGAGTAAGGCAGATAGAAAAAAAAAATAAAAAAAATAGACTAAGCCCTTAGTTGTTTTATTGAGGGTTTTGAAGTTGTGCCTGGTCCAAAGCTTTCGAGAGCTTTTTGAAAGTTGTTATATTTTGAAATAATGATGTATGAGAATCTTAACTAAAGGAAATATTTTCAGCTTGTAACTTCACTTTTAAGTTTATAAATTTTATTATTTTATCCTCACTTTTATAAATAATATATATATATTTAATTATTTTTATTTTGACATCATTTTAGGTAACAAAATTATTTATTTATTTATTAAATAATGTTGTTTTTTATTTTCATATAAAGAATAAAAATAATAAAATTATTACTCATAATTATCAATTGATACGAATACATGACTGAATTTTTATAGTTTCAATAACCTGTAACAAAAAACTAGAGACATATGCAAACCCTTCACTTATAAAAACAAGCCATAACAGGCCATCGAAATAGAGAGCATAACTTAAAACACTTCTGAAAAAAAAGAACTCATAGAACCAGAAAGAACCATCTGCTCATCCACCCATTCTTCCCATTTGAGGATCCCATGATCACCATTGAGAGCTTCTTTGGACATGGAATCAACCACGCCATTATTTTCTCTATAGGTGTGTTCAATAGAAAGATCGAGAAATCTGTTCAACATACCAGAAATTATGAGACACCAGTGATGGAGTAAGACATTGTCAAGATGAAACAGCTTGTTGGCCCAATTGATTATTACCAAAGAGTCACCAAAAAGCCTTCATGAATCCATGCCATAGAGTAAAGCCACTTTTAAGAGCCCCCAAATCCCCAGAAGTTCTGCCTTTGTATTTGTACCCAGACCACATGCAAGGTAAAATTTGAGAGTGTATTCCTTTCCATAGCTGATTGTGAATCCCGCACCACACTTATTTTCTGATGATGCTCCGTAAAAAGAACCTACAACTTTTCCATTTTCTTCCAAATTTAAATTACTTAATCTCTGATGGTTCCAAGTAATTATAACATATTTTGAATATGTGTGATACAGATTTGAGAATGAAAACAAGGTTTACTTCAATGAAGGAGTGATATCCTGAAATATAGCTGAATTCCGAGTTTTCCAAATTATCCATGCTAAAATACCAGGCACATTTATTGATCTTCTATGCTTTTGTATCCATAAATGATATGCAGATTCAAAATCCAGAACGGGCCATTCATCAAAAATCTTAATATTTGTACAAACCGCCTTCCATACAACCAATGAGAATTCACACTAAAAAGTAGATAATTAATAGACTCGTCGCAATTTCTTCAAAGTATGCACATGCTTGGTCCCTGCTTACCTTGACGCATTAGATTCTCCCAAGTGAGAATTCTGTTGTTGAAGAGTAGCCAAAGAAAACACTTGATTTTTAGGGGAAGTTTCCACTTCCACAACACTGTGTACCACCATTTCCTTTGACCATCCACATGACTATCAACAATAGCCAGATAAGCCGAGCTGGCCGTAACTTGTCCATTTCCAGGATTTTTTTCCCAAGTTAGTTTGTCCAATTCCTTTGTAAGATAGATCCCTGCCAGATTAAGATTTTGTACATAAGAATTCCATTCCTCCTCCCAATTTCCATCTAAACCAAGATCAGAGGTCGTGAGCCAATATGAGCAATCTGGAACCTGTTTGCTCAATCTCTTAAATTGATCCAATGTAAGAAGACCACAATTTGTAAAACAATTTCGAAGATCCTGTGAAAATTTATAGTCACCATTGACTCCCAAAATGGGATCAATACCAACAACTATTTTTTTCCTGGAGCCCACATGCCAAGCCAACTGTGAGCTAATCCAGGGAAAATTTTTCAATAACCCTTTCCAGATAACAGAGGTGTTTCGCACAGTTGCAGGTGGGTTCCTTACCCATATAAAAAGATCCATTTTAATATATTTTACATGTAAAATTATGGCCCAAAGATTATCACCCAGTAAACCATGCCATAGACTCTTTAATGATAAAGCAATATTGAACCAAAAGATATTTTTTATATTCCATCCGCCAAACTTCTTCGGTAGAGATACGAATTTCTAGCTTGCCAAATGATAGTGACCACCTTTAGTGTTACCCGACCAAAGGATGGAGAACATCAAGCTGTTCAATTTATGTAGAACAGAAAGTGGAATTTGTGCTAACTGCGCCCAGTATGCCAGAAGACTACTCAATACTAACTTAAGCAGAATGAGACGTCCACCCAATGAAAGGTGTTTTAACACCCATAAGTTTATCTTCTTCTCAAATATTCTAATTAACCATCTTTAGTCAAGTATACCATAACAATTTGATTTTATAAAAAACCCCAAGTACTTAACACCATCGTCTAGAGCAGTTGAATTATAGGGGAGGAAATTTAAAACCTCATTTAAGACAGGATTCTCTTCTGATTACTTGTGAAAACTGACTTGCTTTGACTAATTTGCATACCAGTAGCAATATAGAATAGAGACAAATAATCTGGGATGACCTTCCATTCCTCCACATAGTCAGATCCGAAAATGATGACATCGTCTACAAATAACAAGTGTGTAATAGACAAATTCTTTGCAAATTTAACACCTTTGATAGTCTTTTTATTCCTTGCATCACCAATCAAAAGACTAAGTCCTTCAATTACCAGTAAGAATAATAGTGGGGAAAGAGGAAAACCTTGGCACAACCCTCTGAAACTTTTGAAGAATGGAGTGGGATTGCCATTGATTAGAACATAGTAGTTTGTAATCATCCACGGGGGGTTCACTAGTGAGGCAATATCATATCACGTCCATTCATATTGGGGGGTTGAATACTCTTAAAAACCTCAAAAATATATTGCCCCGTATTAAGGGGTCAAGGGGGATTTTTAATTTGACATAGTAATATAAATATTGGGGGTTATTTTATTTGGGAGTGTTGAGGAATAACCTCCAAATCATGGGATGGATTCATACGTTCAAATCACGAGATCGATTCATACCCACCTAAACTTAAAGACCTTCCATTTTTATTTGATATTGCTTATGATCCTAAGTTTTGCTTAAATTTGATAATAGTGTACCAATGATAATATTGATGGAATTCTCTTTGGATTATTGTCCTTGAGCAATCCTCATTTAATAGCTTATTTAGGCTTTGTTTGAATTGATGTTATATTGTTTTTCATCTTTAAGTTAAGAGATGTAGTTAAATGTGTAACATCCCGGAAAAATCACAAAAGTTTAAAATTTTTCTACGTGACAATTAATGTTTATTTAATATGTGCGGAATAGAACAAAGCATAAAAGGTTATCCTGCTCTGCGTGGCCGACAAGCTGAGGGTTTGTAGTTTGGTTGTTCTAGCTCCTGAGTCTTGAACTCGTAACCTATGTAATTTATAGAGCCGAGCTCTCTTAATTATGTTAACTTTAGCTCTCACCTTAATTAAGAAACTTCTATCTTTGAAACCCTTAATATGGCTATTTATATTTTAGTACTCCCTATGCATTTCTAACCTCATCATTATGTTTTCACATTATCATTTATTTAAAATTGTTAAAGGGTCTATGTGCTTGGGTAACTAGCACCCCAAAGGATTTCCATATGGTTCCTTGTCATTACTCCATAAGGGTTCAACCCATAAAATATATGCTACAATTCAAAATACTAAATTGTATTAACATTCCAACTTATAGGTTATGGTTTGCATAGTTAAATTTTATTGTATGTACTTTATGCTAATCCATATGAATTGTCTACAAACCTTGTGGATTGATCGATCTTCTTCCTTCAATCTCTATTGACCCTCACGAGCAGCGTTCAAATTTGAACCCTTCCTGGCCCTTCCAAAGGGTTCTAGCCCTTCCTAGAAGTGTAAAGTTAAAATTACCCTTCAAAAAAAATTTAAAATCTGAATTTTACCCTTCCAATAGGAAGGACATCATTTATATCAACATTTCAAAAGAAGGGCAACATTTGAAATTACCCATCCATATAAATTTCAATTTCTATGTTGAAATTCCTATGCTATAAAATTCGACTTGTCATTCAAAATATTGGAAATATCATCAATTATAATAATTCACTGACTCATGTCATGCACTCACTGCTTAGCTTTGCAAGGTGACGAGTGATGAATGATGACTACGAGGTACTAGCCACTGGGATTTGACTCTGAATCCCGAGTCACTTCGGGCTGAGATCTAAGGCCGAAACATTGTGCCTACTACCTATGTGAACTGGGCTACCAATGTCCACTCATTTTTCCTCAAAATGAAATTCAAATTGCCCCTTTGATGAGTCCTCCTATACAAGACTTCATTTATTGCATGAATGTCACAGGCTCACGACAACTCTAAACAACACTCAATGGCATGCAACTACAAATAATGGCATGCAACTAGATCCACAAACCAAGCAGAGGTTGATTTATGCATTGATATAGAGAGGTGGCACTAGGCACACAATATGGAGAAACAATGAGTTAGAAAAAACATTTTGACCAAAGCACCACAATGGTTATTAATAAAATTTTAAAAAACAATTTTTGGCTCATGAATTGTCTTCAATTTGATCTGTGGCATGATCATGATAATGTAATCTCCCTTCGTCTTTCCAAACATATGTGGTTTCTCACCACATTTCTCTTCGACACTCACCACCAAAATACGTATAAAAATTACATGTCTTTACATCCTCTTCCATTTAAATCCTCATTGCATAGTCATGACTAAGGATTATTTTGCATGCACATCCTCACCTTATATTATCAATTGGTTCAAGGTGCAGAGACAACCATAAATTATCAAATGTGTCAAGACGCAAAGAGTAAGAGACAACTATATGTAAGTCTTATATTAAATTTACGATATAAATCTTTAACTGGCACTATCATTTGAGATTTGACAGGTTGGATTGTTGTGATCTTCTTATCACTCCTTACCAATGTGATTGTAAGGCTTCTTTGATGGTGAAGTCCATAATTTTGAGTCTTCTTCCTCATTCTCATGCCTTTTGGTAAGACAATAAGGAGGGCAGTGGCCCGCATTAGCATGGAAAACAATTTCGACATAGAGGTAGATACATTAATTCTTTCATTAAATAACTTAAATTTCATGCCAGTGACTATGAATTCACCGAATCGTGGATTGGTAAAAAACACATCAAATTTTAGAGCCTTGAGCTCTTAATTACTCATGTGTCTAGAATTTTCGCAAATCGAGCCATTAACAAACTTCTTTTATTGTTATGATTCAATTTAAAAGGTAGTTGTCGAGACTCAAACATGCAGCGAGTCGCAAGGATCCAGTTGACTTAGGATTGATTCCATTTCCCATCCATCCCATACCTGTATGTTGTCGCGACAAGTGTTGAACAAAAAAATTTGATGCCCAGGTCCTTATGATGCTAGCCTTGCTAACTTGCTTGGTATGGAGGATTTTTTTTTAATGTTTTTTTTTGCTATGTATTATTTTTTCTTAGGGGGCCTAATGTCCATCATTCTTACATCTCTCAAGTTTGGATGGTTTCCCTCTCTCCAGTTTGAATTAAGGTTTTGGTTGGTTTTATATGTATATTTTGGTTGTAGGTTTATTATAGCCTCATTTTGCTTAGTGGCTTTTTTTGTACATAGTTAACAGTGAGTAATTTTCTCATGGTTCTAGTTTTATTTTAAGACTATATCTAGTTACAACATCTTGTAGTATGCATAAAATCATGCAGATGCCCCAATATGGTTATTGCATAGTCTAAGTAGTTTTTTCTGTATAATGAAGTGCGATCTAACCCAAAAAAATACAACAAAATAGTTGTTATTTTAATGAACTATAAAATTAATGTTACATATATGTCAAATTAATGTGTTCAAATTCCATTTTATTGAAAAGATACCATTTTATCATGTAGATATCTATTGAGGAGTGCTCAATTATTTAAGATTGTAAAAATTTGGATGGGTAATATTTATTTTTTTGCATTTTTGGGAGGAAGGGTTTAGTTAATTTATACTTGTCAATTGAAGTACAATCATTTAAATTGCCCTTCATCTTTAAAGGGCTCCAAGAACAAATGCCCTTCCAATAAAAATTAAGACCCACCCTTCAAATTTGATCACTGCTCACGAGAACCGTCAATCTAAGGGGGAGGACGGGACAATCTAAATGTTGCTCGTATGCACTTTAGAGTAGCGTTGGCAGTGAGTTCCAACGCCGTCAATGCTTCCACGTGGCGATTGATCTCACTCCTTAATCACGTGAACACTATTGGTACATTAATTTGGGGTTTTTTCACAATGGCGGCAATTCATGAGCCCCAAATATCTCTAGCATTCGACAATTTTCATTTGATTTGGGGGTTTTTCACAACGGAGGCAATTCATGAGCCCCAAATATCTCTGGCATTCGGAAATTTTCCTTTTATTTGGGGGGTTTTCACAATGGCAGCAATTCATGAGCCCCAAATATCTCTAGCATTCGGAAATTCTCCAATGGCACTCCTCGACAGACTTTACATGAGGTAGCAGGTGGGTTCAAGATTTACAATGATGTCAAATATTTTCTCCAGGATTCTTTTTATTATGATTACTCTAGACTCCATATTTAGTGGTAGGGGTTTTAAAGGAATTGTCTACAGGATGGCGTTATCTCCATTTCTCGAATCGTGAGCTTGGGATGTAATTCAGTTGAAGTGTCTCCATGCAATTTCCTGGTAAAAGATTACTTATGTTATTTTCTTCCAGTTTTTCTATTTCGTTTCATAGCTCCTAGCTTCTATAACTAAAAGATTCTTTTCATTCTCTACTTGGGTACTGGACGAACCTCGTGGCCATGGATGACACGAAATGGTGCTTTCCCTTCCAGGTACGAAGTTATACCCCTAGGCTCTGTTTCTTTTTCCTGAGTAAATCATCCGTGTAAAACACAGATGACAAGAGATGATATATTTGTTACTGTTAAACCTCTGATTCTCATTTTTCGTGTTTTCATGTGGCTGTCTCCTGGTTTATGAATGCAAGTGATATTGCTAATATATCTTCCCTTTCTTTTATCTGACTTTACATGTGTTTAAACATGGTGTGCGTCGACTCTTTTATCCAGTTTGTTTAAAATCTAGTTGAACCAATGTTTCCATGCTTGGAAGCTCTTCTCTATTCTCAGTATGCTCTGTTATTTTTGTTTGGAGATAAATTGGAGTTTGTGGTTAAGGTCTTGCAACAAGAACATGAAAAGGAAAGAAGACCAACATTGGACGTGGGCACCTATCCAACTAGGTTGGCTGAAAAGCTAGAAGATTTTCAAAACACGTTATAAATGTAGCAGCAGCTAACAACATAGAGAGGAGGCCAGGGTTGTGGGCATTGTCGTGTTGGTGTTGTTGTGGAGACAACCCCTGTGAAAGAATTCTTCAGTTGTGAGAGATTAGACAATCAGTGTTTTGTCTCTTGTAAGAGAAGTTGGATGGAGTAGCTCTTTACCATTATGACAGAGTAAAACGTTACGAGGATCTGACTGGAGTGAATTAGCTAATACATATCGTGGATGTAGGTATGACCCGAGTGAATTAGTTAATACATATCATGGATGTAGGCATGACCCGAGTAAATTAGTTAATACATATTGTTGATGTGGGTATATTTATGGTCATGGACAAAGGATAGGATACGATTTTCTTCTGCACTTCTGGGATAAATATGGCAAATGCTGGAAACTTATTGTGGGGTTTCTGCTAGTCATAATAGTAGCTTATAATCCAACAGGTGCAGAGCAGAGACCGTATGGCAGACCAATCTTCTTACTGAGCTAGAAGCTTAGAATTTGTTTCTCAATTGTTGTTCTTTTCTCAGTGCAGATGATAATTTTATAATTTTTCATTTATTTTCATAAATAGGAAAGTTAGACATTTGAGTCTTCTATCACATGAGAAGACACAAGTAAGGCCATAATAATACGGTGAGACAAGGATAAGGCTGGGAAAGATTGTGGGGTCTACAGATCCTATAAAGCAAGTGTCTCCTGGAGGTCAATAGTAAAAACTGTATCAGAGTATTTGTATTCCAATCATATTCATTTGTTTGAATCTGTATCCATTTATTTTGTGTTCTCAAAATTTACCTTTAGAGAATTGTCTTTCATGTCGCAAATTTTTGAACATTTTGAAGATATCAACCCTGTTTCCACCATATTTTTATGGCAATTTAGGTGCGTAGAATTGTCTTTCATGTCGCAAATTCTTCCATATACTCTTTTAAAATCATTTCTCCTTCTGCCTAAGGTTTTGTGGCTTCCTAAACAAATTCATAGTGTAATCGACATAGATAAATCTACTTTTGATTTTAGCCACCATTTTATCCAAGTCTTTATTTTGTCTTTGCATTCCCTTTGAATTTTTAATTGTACATTGTTCCACCATAAAGATGCATGTCCTTCAACTTCATACATGCCATCTTCACCCTCTTCAGTTTGCTCCACTCTCTTCAGTTTGCTCCATGTCAAATAATGTTTCCATATCCCTAATCCAGTCAATTAACTCTTTAGGGTTCAATTTCCCTGAATAAATAGGTGTCTTCATTATTTCCCCCTTCAAATTTGTCAAGGTTTTAATGCTTCTGTCTTCCGGTGCATCAACCGCCTCAACTTCTTTTTTTGGGTTCTCAATTTCCAGTTCTTCATCACTTACATCATGAACTTTTATTGCAATTCCTCTTCTTTAGTTTGATTATCAACCGCCTCAACTTCTCTTTTTGGGTTCTCAATTTCCAGTTCTTCATCACTTACATCATGAACTTTTATTGCAATTCCTCTTCTTTAGTTTGATCATGAACTTTTATTGCAAGACCTTGTTATAATGAAAATCCATTGAATTCAGCACTAAACAAATATGATAGAAGTGGGCGAGTTAATGTGCTTGTTTTGTGCAACCATATGTAGTTTTGTTGTACAAACTACTGAAAACAAACAATAACACATGAGAATCCATGACAACGTGAAAACTTTATGTATGCCCAATGGGAACTTGGGCAATGACATGTCATAGTGTGACAAAAATTTACAAAATGAAATTGTTATATTTTTGTCAATGTTTTGTTATGAAGATCATTTTCTCTTTTTTCACATATTGATCTTGGAATATTTGTTTGTTTAGCTGGATTTTGATATCATTTTATACTCTAACAAATTTTTTCAGTGTTCAAATTCTTATCCGATGTTGATATAATCTAATGAATGAAACTACTTCAACAAATTATTTTTCTTGCTTTTCAACTTAGGTCAATATTATTAAGTCAATGATATATGATAACTCGAGTATTTGAATGACTTGTTTGTGCAGGTAGTTTGGGATATCACCTGAATGTATGTCAAAAAATTATGGCTTTTCAAGTTTCTTCAAAATAATCACAAGAAGTTCCGATAAGAACAATAAGGTATAGATTTTGAAATATAACTGAGATTCTATTTAAGTATTTTGTTTTCCCAGTAGACACAAGTTCCAATAAGAACAATAAGTTAAATAGTTGGAAATACAACTCGGATTCTTGATTAATTATTTTGTTTTTTCCATTAGCCACATAGAAGACTTCATTGTTGCACAATGGTAAAAATAAATTATATAATTTAGTTTTTTTAAAGAGTAATTGATACTTGATATATTAGTAAAAAATAAAATAGTTACAATCTTATTTACAATATGTAAATATAGAAGTTTGGTAAAAACATGAATCTTGGTTGTGTTTTTTTATAAAATAGTAAAAGCAATATTGTCAATCAAATCCATTTCTTCATTGTTAATTACTCAATTTTAGCATAGTTTATTTGCAATGCACACGTATATAGGTTTTAATAGCGATTCACTTATTGTTCATAAATGTTTCATGAATCCTTCCAAGAATATTTGGCTTCTCCTAATATCAAAGTGGAATTCAAGCTATCACAAAACCAAAACTATAACATGGCATAATTGATGAAATTACTATAGTCCATGATCTCTACTTTTCTTTTGACATGCTAATGAAACCATGTTGGTAGATTGGTAGGTTGTGGTTTGAAACATGTGTAATTCTCATCTTTTATAAGCATTGCACTGACTATTGGACTATCTATCTTTTACTTTCTTTGTTACATTGATCTCTTAACGGGTTTCCTTTTACTCATTTTACCTTCCCCATTACTATTTCATTGGGTCTTCCACTATCCAATGCTACAAATTGATCAGTCGCCCCTACAATCTTAGTGGGATCATTGTTAGCATTATACTACTACTTTCTTTAGCATCTTGTTTGGTTATACTAAGATGCATTAGGATCCTGTTTGTTACACCTTGATAATATGATATAAAGGGGGTATTAAAAATGGGTTGATAAAAATGGATACCTACAATATCTGGTGAAAATAGGGGTTTTCTTAATTAAAAAGATATATTGGGAGGGGGGTTCAATAATACAATTTTAGGAGGGATTTTCCAATATTTAGTGAAATTAGGGATATTCTTTAATATCCTGCGAACGATGGCGCTATGTAACAAGTTCACTGAGTGAACCCCCCGTGTAATCATCACACAAGACATAATCTAATTGATAACCAAATGCAGAATCCCAATATGTAGAAGAACTAGCTTAAGAAAATCCCAATTTACTTGATCGTAAGCTTTTACAAGATCAATTTTTAAGATTAAGGAATTTTGTTTTTTAGTTTTTATTGAATGCATAACTTCCTAGGTAATACCCACAACATCTAGTATCTTCCTATCTTCTAGAAAGCCAAACTATTTTGTAGACATCCACTTGGAAAGATAGGGTTTTATCCTGTTAGCAATAATCTTTGAAATCAGCTTGTACACCAGGTTACAGAGGGATATAGGCCTAAAATCATCAAATGTGTCTGGTTTGTTTATTTTTGGTATAAGATTCAGAAATGTAGAGTTTAATCCACCAGCAATCCATCCTTCCACCCACGTAAATTCCACCATATTCAATAAATTTGGACCCATGATGTCCAAAAAAGTAAGAAACAGATCGACTAACCATCCATCAGTGCCATGACTCTTCTCTTTCTTAAAATATTTTAACACGTTCATGATTTCCTCCAAAGTGACAGGTCTACCAACCTGCGCTCCTTCTTCCACTATAAAAAAGGAGGGATAGTATTTCAAAACATTCAACTGTGCTTCAATGTTGGAAGACTTTGGATCATTAAAATGATGTTTATAATGATTGAGAGCAACTTCCTCAATCTTCTTTTGGTCTGTAATTTCATTACCATGACTATCATTGATAGACCATATTGAGTTCACATTCCTCCTGTGTGAGGCAAAGTTGTGAAAAAAACATGTATTGTTGTCGCCCAACTCAACCCAAATGGAACGACTTTTAAGTCTCCAAGTGCTCTCCTCAACCTTCAAAATGTCATTGTATTTTCTGTAACAACCGTAATTCCAAACTGTCTTCTTCTGAAAAGATTCCATTCAAACTGAGCTTATGTAAATGCTTAATTTAAAATTTAACAAGATTTAGATCAGCCAGGTCCCTTGCTTTTTTTAATTTCTCCCATTCTTTAGTTTGATCCTTTAATCCTTTGAGTTTAAAAATCAGAGAATCCACCGGATTAAGACTAGTGGGGATTTCAACCTGAGACCAATAATTTCTAACCAAATTACAATAATCAATGCTATTCAACCAAGTACTATTGAACCTGAAAGGTCTATTCACCCTGTTTTGCAAATCATCAAACTGTAATACAATAGCTTGATGGTCTGAAATATTTGAATGTTAAACCCAAGTCCTATACCTGAAGAGTTTAGTAACCACTGATTCAACAATGAGGAACCGATCTAATCTTTTGCTGACACAACCAACACCAGAATGCTTATTGCTCCATGTAGAACCCAATTTCCTTAGTAAAATATCAACCAAATGAGCTCTCTGAAAAGTTCCTTTGAAGAAATCGGCCAAGTCATCAACCAACACTGAAGGACCCCATACTTCTTCCGTGGATAATGTTAGATTAATATCACCTACCACAATCACATTTGGAGTATATAATAAACCTGAAATATCTAGAGTTCTCCAGTATGTCTCCCTATCCCTATAGTTCTCCAGTATGTCTCCCTATCCCTATAAGGAGCATACATATTGAGAATGGCCAGGTTAATGTCGCTGGACAGGAAACAACCTTTCATAAGAATCCCTCCCATAGTTTTGTAGGTGCTAAAAGACGTGGTTACC
The DNA here is from genome assembly GCA_027924585.1 of Larix kaempferi. NCBI lineage: Eukaryota > Viridiplantae > Streptophyta > Pinopsida > Pinales > Pinaceae > Larix > Larix kaempferi. Next base: position 11,069,716 of record BSBM01000779.1, on the reverse strand, counting down.
GGGTTCCATTCGAACAATAAACCTTGTGAGCGACCACAAGAATCCATGGCACTAAAATACCACCCTGGCCAATGTTTAGAGAAGAAATCAGTTTCCTGTGAAGCCGAACATATGGTTTCCTGAATTAAAAAACAATCAAGGCTAGTATATTTAAGGAAATTTATTAGGGTCCTATCCTTTGTAACCCCACCAATCCCATGGATGTTAAAAGAGAGAATTGACATTAAGTCAAACTCTGTGTGGACACATCTACTCTAAGAATCTCAAGGTGGAAGGATCAACAAAATTAATCACAGTATCCTCAATCTCAAGACGTTTAGACAACGGGATGAATGTATCACCCAAATCCTTCTCTTTAACTTTTTTTTCCTGCGAATAGTCACATTCATGCACCTAATCGACGGGATGACCGATTCATCAGACGGTTTAGGGTTTTCTGTAAAAATTTCTAAAGGAGAATTATCGATACCCAACATGGAGAGTAATGCAGAAGTAAAGAATTTGGGCATGACTTATCCACAAGTAAAGCAGAATCCCCACATGGATTGAGGGGTTTCAAATCCCCAATACCATTAATGGGCGAAACATCCCCAAGAGGAACTTGACAGATATCCAGGGGCACATCATGTGCATGATCACCAGAGTCATTAGGGATGGGGAAACAGGTTGAGTTACCTCTGTACAAACATTCGATGAATTCAAATCATTTATTAAACTTCTAACTAAGGGATTAGACTTGGAAAGTCACAAATCCAGTGCTTTCTCGATAGATAGGTAAAGTCAAACTATGCTTTCGTAACACCTTCATAAATTACAGAAGGTTCATCATGAGACATACCTGGATTAGAAGAAAAATATTTTATTGGATTGGTTGTGCTTACAGTGGCAGCGGATTGTACCAAAGCAGTATGATCATTCTTGTTGTTTAGCTGTGGACATTTTTCCCTCATGTGACCCGTGCATCGACAGTAAAAACACTGGAAGGGAATATTTTTATAATCCAATTTCTATTTAAAAACCTTATCTCTCCAGATAATGTCCAGAGTTGCAGGTAACCCTTTTGTTACATTGAACTCCACCATCATGGAAGCCACCTTCTTATTAATGCCAAATATAAGGTTTTTTTCCAATCTTATGAACCAACCCAATAAGTTACCCAACCCTTCAAACACATTCGATGTCGATATCTCAAAAGGAAAACCAGGGAGAAGCACCCATAAGTGTCGAAACTGCAACTGTTCTGTATTTGGATTGAAATTGACATGCCAACTTTTCAAGTTCAAGGAACCATCCTTAATTAGCCAAGTCTGTTCAAGTATCGAACAAATATGCTCTTCATTTGGGAAAATGAAGGCAACCCATCCGCATGATAATAAACTGGTTCTTGGGGATAAGCCGAAAATGGGAGTCCAGTGAATGTTGACCCATTCTACCAGTTCCAACTCGGAAATTTTAGTCCCTTCTATTCTTCCCACCACTTTCCTCCAGGAAAGGAGTTCCACCCTTTCCATATTTACTCCATCGCTTAGGGTGTATATCGCAGTTTCCTCCTGTACCTTATATGATTTGAGTCTTTTCCTATTCCGTGCTGCAGCACCAGTATACTACTCTGAAAAACTACTCCGTGAAACCCTCTTTCCTTGAGTGGTTTCAGATCTCTTACCAACATTGCCGCCAACCCTCTCTGCCTTCGAAAGTAATTTACTTTCACACTTTTTTCTTTATTAATTTCTTACTTATTTTCATTTATTTTCTCGTTAGAGTTTATATAATTTACTTTCACACTTTTTTCTTTACTTATTTTCATTTAATTTAGTTGTTTAATTTTTTACATTTCAAATTTGGCTTAAAAAATAAACATTAAAAAAACTTAAAATATACTTTCTTGATTAGGTCAATCTTGTAAATATAGTTAGCATAATTTACGTCTTCACATTTTCAATTATCAAGTTCTTTACTTTGTTATAATGTAGACATAGTTCCTTTATTTTATTATTAATTTTAGGTATTCAGTTTTAATTTAAAAAATAATAAAAAAAAAGAAATATATAAAAATCAAATAATTAAAAAACAATTTTTTTTTTATAAGGGAGTTGCATATATATATTCACATATTACTTAAGGCTACTGTTTTACTTGGTATACCTTTCCATATTATTTCATGAGGGAGAAGGTTTTGATAGTAATCCTACCTCACATGTGCTTTCCTGTATTCCTTAAGTTTAAATGCCTGATGGTTAAAATGCATGATGGTTAAATTAGGGCTTTAAACCCAGGATATCGCTACCGTCTTTTTGAACCTAGCCTCACGAAAAGTTGAGCTTTTCAATTGCGAAACATTTCCATTTTGGTAATCAACACAACACACCATGAATATATTTTGAGTCCCATTAGCTTTTCTAATGAACCTTCTTTTTCACACTTTTTTGGGGGTTTATCCTAGCATAAGTATGCTTGTTTTTAAAGAGCCTCAAGCATGCCTATGAGCCTAAAAAATGGAATAGAATTTTTTTTAGTGGTTTACTAGATGATTTTTGTCCTTTGTTTGTGTGCCCATATTTTAAGGACCATATTGACCTATATGTAACTAGAGGTGGCTTGGAATCGATAGTTTACATCTATATGTTCATTTTTATAAGGTATTATGCTGGTTCTTTGGATATGATTAAGTCATTAGCATTATTTACACATGATCCATTGGTAAATATTTAAAATTTTTACCTTGTAATGTAAAAATTGCATTGCATCTTACTAAACAAAATTGTAGTTTGGGGAATTGTCAAATAAAACAACTTTCAGTTTGTGGAATCATGGGATAGGGGTGAACATCGGTGTAATACAATGTCACAATTCAAATGGAATCTAAGGTTCATCGATTTGAGTCAAGGTTATTAATTTATGACTAGTTGGAACTCACTTCCTAAAGTCATTCAAGGACCCTTGGTGAATTTTTACTAGTGACATAAAAACCAATCTAAAAACATAATGGAGTGTTTGGTAAATTTTTTCGGAAATAAAACAAAAAATTTTAATTCAACGTTTTTGACCTACTAATGAGGTCCATTCTCAGGAGTGAAGTATTGTTTGAAACGTCTAATTAAAAATTGTTGTGGGATTTCTGAAAAACTTTACCAACCATTATGGACTGCAAAAGCCTAAGATTTCAAAGAATAGAGTGTCATGCCTCCTACAATGTTTTTTGGCACGGATGAAATGAACACAATGTCTACATGGTTTATTTTCAATTTTTTCAAAAAATACCTATAATGCGAAAATTGCATTTCACATTACTCAACAAAACCCTAGTTCTCGATATCATCAAATATAGAAACATCTGGTACATGGAACCAATAGATAGTGATTTTCTTTGATGTAATCCAAAATCATGATTCTAATGGAATCGATGGATTAGTTTATGGTGAGATACAAATTGCTACTTGAAGCCATTCCTAGATACTTAGCAATTTTTTACCAGGGGCATAAAATCCTATATGAGTAGATAAATTGAGTGTTGTAACCTCCTATTTTTTTATCAAGGCTTACATGAACACCATGCCCACATGATATTTTGTATAGTTTTCAAAAATTTACCCTATAATGCAAAAATTGCATTGCATATTATTGAGAAAAAAACCTAGTTCCATAGATCGTTGAACAAAACAACATCTAGGCCATTGAATCATGGGTGAGGGGAGTCCCTAGGTGTAATTTCATGTCACAAGTTAAAAAAAAATTGATGGTTCATTGGTCCAAGTCATGGTCATCATCTTATGGTGAGTTGCAACTCACTTCTTAAATTTGTTTAGGGACACTTGAAAAATTTCTGTTGGGGCATAAAATCCAATTCGAGCAACATATTTGATTTTTATAATCTTATATAGATTTTTTTGGACAAGGCCAACATGACCATCATATCTACATGACTTTTTTGCATAGTTTTAAAAATGTACCTTGTAATGCATAAAGTGTATTACATGTTACTAAGCAAAAAATAGTTTTGAAAATCGTTGAAGAAAACAACTTCTGGGCCATGGAACCATTGGAGATGGATATCCCTAGGTGTAATCATATTTCATGTGTCCAATACAATTAATATAATTGATAGTTCATTGATCCAAGTCTTGATTATTATTTCATGGAAAGTTGCAACTTGCTTGTTAAATCCATCCATGGACACTTTACAAATTTCTACTAGGGGCATAAAGGCCAATTTGAATAGTAGAATTGATTGCCATAAAATACTCCATTTTTTTTTGTCAAGGTAAACATGTACATGATGTACAAATTCTCTATCGACAGAGTTCTAAATTTGTTTTCCCTGTAATGAAAAAATGTCATTGCATGTTACTGAGCAAAAGCATAGTTTCTTGAAATCATCAAATAAAACAACATCTTAGCTATGTGTAACATACCCAAACCTACAACACACACAAAGATTGGGTACATGGGATATTTAACAAAGGGGATGGCTGAATCTAAGCTAAGCATAGCAGAATAATACTCTATAAGGTAAGGCTAATATTCCAATCAAATCAAAACTTTTAAAAATATTCAACCATTAAGGAAGACTGCAACCTAGTTCCCCATTCTACATGCAATGCAGTGTAATGACACATGCATATATTCATACTAGAATATATTCACATTTTTATTAACTGTCATCACACCTATGGGCAGTCGCACGTTGCCATATAAAAAAATAATAAATCATATTTACATTATATTCACAAGGCTTCATTTATGACATTAAATAATCAACATTTCATCATTCTATGGAGGAATAATTTAGACATCTAACTATAACATAATTCTAATAGTGAATTCATCCTTCAAACCCAACTCAGATCTGATCCAGTACAACCATACATGGCCATATGGTCTTCCCTAAAGATCATCCCATCTAATGATCATAATTCCATAAATAATCTAGCCTCTAACATCACAGTCAGTCAACATTACTAACTTTCCTTAAAGCATAATTATATAATAATATAGATTAGATATAATGCATTAATTATCAATCTATAATCCACTGTGAGACCTGACATGGTAATCCATATATGGCCATATGGACTATCCAAATATCACACCTATAATTTTTCAAAATACATAAGCAATTAATCTTCTAAGACAACCATTAAATCAACAATCCACATTTTCCCAAATAGCAGAATTGTAAGACAACTTTAGACCATATTATTACATATTAAATATCATCCATAAATCCCAATGATGATATGATCTAGAAAAACCATACAAGGACATATGGACTATCCTAAATTAGACCTCCTAATAATAAAAAAATACCATAAGAAAACTAGCTACTAACAACTAGTATAACACATCAACATACTTTCCCATGAGCTGCCAATCTATCAACATATAGTTATCCATTCACCATGAGTGATCCACCCAACAGTTGGCTATATTGTCGGATTCCAACATGGACTTTGACAAGTTCAACAACATCGACTTCAACAAGTTCAACAACTTCTGACTTCGACAAGTTCAACAACTTCGACAAGCACCGACGTCGACATGTATCATTGACATTAGCGGCTGACGAACTACGGAAAATTCTCTCTTTGTCTTCTAGTCGACTGTAATGGTTGAACTTATAAAACCATTCTAACTTCTCTTGTAACTTAATGTAATGGGAAGACACCCAAGCATTCTCAGCACTCTATATAAGCATGTAAAATATTGTAATATAAGAAAAGAATAAGTAATAGAGAAGAATCAAGATCAGTTCGCATTCTTTCATATTATCTGTATGTGTATGTTTATGTGTTTAGTGTATTTCCTGCTTTGCTTATTCTTATGCTTCCGCCATAACAGTACCGATTCATTCAGTCGAACTGTTGTCCCTGTCATGCACCTGGGCGTGTACGGATCATTGGTATCAGATCTTAGCTTTGTTCATGCTTAAGTTGTGCATAGACACTTCCATCGAAGTTACCTGACTTATTCCTGTTCAACATGCTCGCAAACTCAACAATCCAAGTATACACTACCTTCAAAGATGGCAGAAGGAACAGACAATAGACATTCAATTGACGAGACAGAGCAACTCATAGTGAAAGCGCTGGCTCGACAATGAACTGAAATGTTCGGCTAGTTCAATGAGATTCTCACGTGATTTTGTTCGACATCAGGAGGATTTTCGACAAGATCTAACTCTGAAAAAAGCAGTCAATTCAATGTGCAAATGAATCTGGACATACCGAATCTAAAAGGCAAGATTGACGCGGAATCCATCGACAATTGGGTACAATAATTGGAATCCTATTACTCGGTGAATAAGCTCTTAGAAACTGAAAATATCATCAACGCATCCTTAAAGATGTTGACATCTGTGCATTGTTGGTGGGAGAACCTATCAACAAAGATGTAGAAAAGTGGAGACCCCATAGAGACATGGGATAAATTTGTCGAATATGTCCGAAAGGAGTTTTACCCACCCAAGTACATTGAACAATAGTATAATAAGTGGAAACAAATAAGGAAATGCAAAGACTAGTCCGTACAGAGTTACATCAATGAGTTCTATCAACTAATGGCTAGACTTGGCATTCAAGAAGAAGAGAAATTGCTTGTTCTGAAGTACGTTAGCGGATTATCCCCATACATTTAGCAGGAGATGGAGTTTTTGACTGTCGATACGCTTGTGTATGCATTCAACTATGCTAGTAATATTGAAGCAAAACATAAAGGAAAAGCACACTTCATGACTAAACCGACAGGACGACCACTCGACAAGAAGGCACCAACATACTTCGATAAGTCAAGACCTTCTCAATTGACTCCGAAAAAGCAAGATCATGGCAAAAATCATTTTCAGAAAGACAAAAGGAAACATAGAAAGAAACCTACCAGGAAATGGTGTGATTACCACAATTCATCATGGCATGATACGTCTGAATGCAAAGCTCGGAAGACATTTTTGGAAAAAGTGTCGACATCCGACTCATTCGACAAAAATATGGTAGAAAATGACCCAGAAGCAATGACCCTTTTGACATCGACCTCGACCACTCCAGCAACCTCGATTATCGTCGACGAGGAGGAATGAGAGCACCTATTGCATACACAGATATGGGTTCAAAACAATCCCTTGCATCTGATTGTGGATAATGGTAACCATAAGAACTTTGTTTCTGAAGATCTCGTGAAGAAACTAGGTCTTGTTACCACTCCACATCCTCAACCTTATAACATCGGTTGGATGAAGGATGGACATGAACTATGGATCACCTCTGCAAACTCATCTACTTCATTAAGCCTTTTGAATATGAAGTACTCTGCGACATGGCACCACTCTCTATAGCCGACGCTTTGTTTGGGAAACCTTACTTATGTGATTGACATGGAAGTTACTAGTCACAACCTCAGAAGGTGATTTTCAGAATTCGAAACCGATGGCATGACATACCAGAGCGATGACCTACACTATTGGTTTCAATGATATCTGCTAAACAGATGAAGAAGCTCGTCAAACATGCTCAAAAATTCGCATTGATCATGATTAAGCCGCAACATTTCATGAATTTTTTGGAACTTTGCTAACCTATGGTTTTTAAATAAATGATACATGCATAAGGATAATATCACTTGTGTAAATATAATTTAGGTCTATTTGATCTAGATTATATGAAGATCTTATTTTGAATTCTTGACAATATCATTTGTGTAGATAGAGTTTAGTTCCATTTGATTTAGATTATATGAAGATCTGATTTTATATGATGATGAAATTGAACATAATTAGTTAAGTTCGCATAACTGAAATCATGGCAAATGGAGATAACGACCATTTAATTTTTAATCACAAACAAGGACTACAGGATTGTGAAGCTTATGCTAAATTAGAGCAATGATTATTTACACCAAACCGATGAAAATTCATCAGATTGTTGTCTAAAATCATTGCTCTAATTTAGTATAAGATTTACAATCTTGAAATCCTTGCTTATGATTAAAAAACAAAAAATCATTAAATCCCCATTTGCCATGATTTCAACAGCATATATAGTTCACCAACTACAAAAGTGTTGTGTACATGAACATTGAACATATGAATCATTAGTTAAAAATTGAAAGTATGAATCATTTATATAAGATTCACGTTATTATTTATATGAAATTCAAGTTTATTGTTGAAACCAAGATTATATATTAAAAGACAACGAAGAGGGTTGAAACCTTTACTTGATTTTTTTTGCATCTACACTAAAAAAATTTCAAATTTTTTTACCTCTGCACTCATAAATTTTTACATCTGCACTCATAAATTCAAATATATGCACTAAAAAATTGTCAATACTACAAATCTGCACTCAAGAATTAAATCCCGTAGGTCTTAAAACTTGTAACTTTAGATTGCACCTATCAAAACTTAAGGCACTAAAGAATTAAATCCTGCAGGTCTTAAAACTTGTAACTTTAGATTACACCTAGATCAAAACTTAAGGCACTCAAGAATTAAATCCTGCAGGTCTTTAAAAATTGTAACTTTAGATTGCACCTATCAAAACTTAAGGCTAGCATATACTGAAACTCAATAAAGAAAGATTCAGGAGTGCAAACTGCAAAACACTATATTCTATGAACTAATTTAAAACAACAATTAGTTAATGTCTACTTTACATAAAATTTGCAATCTGAAAATTACAAAAAAAAGGTACATCAGCTAAATAGTGTAGATCTACATCACACAGTGATCTAAACAGGCTCCAACAACAATCACACATGGAATTTATATTATTCATAAAATAAAGTACATTAAGCATTAAAACATGTGTACTAATATCTTTTAAATCCATTTCAAAATTGAACATTAAACTAGATATAAAATTGACTATCATTATGAAAGAAAATTGTAACTTGTACACACATTCATGAACATCATGCAAAATCATATTCTAAGCATTTACCACACAAAATATGCTAAATAATTAGCCCAAAAAAAGTTAGATCATTCAAAGCAAATACATAATATGTAAGTTCAATGTACATGTATATAATCCCAAAAAATGTTCTTGAACATGTGAGTTCAATGTACATATATATAATCCAAAAATAAAGTTCCTCGATGTCCAAAAAAACTACAATATATATATATATATATATATCAACAAAAAAAGAGCAATAAAAATCATTCTCTAAATGAAATTCCACCACTATCCTCCACTGGGGTCTTCCCTTTTCCTCGAAGAGACCCAACCTGCAACATTGGTAAAAGCAAATTATGAATCTCATAAATTCTTTAAATAGTTTTAAACTAAATTCAAAAAATTAAAATATTAAACTTATATCAACGAACAGTTCAATTATTAACAAAATTACCTCAGTGCCAATATCCACGTCCATCAAAGAACCTATATCCTCACCACCAATTTCCATATGTTCTCTTGTTCCGTAAAATTTAAATTTTGTTAATAAATAAAACATTGTGCAAGCAAAATAAACTAAAATTAAGCAATTCAATTAAAACCAAAACAAAAAAATTAAAATCATGAGCTCACAAGAGATGGAAAATCATAAAAACAGTTTGAATCTAAATGAACTTGCATGGATAATTGACATTAACAACAAGATACATAGATAAATTAAAATTAAAAAAAAAATACAATATCTTTCAAACATAAATATAAAGATGTAAATAATAACTATACCTCTCTAAGATGCTCTTCTACATTTTCACTAGTGGAAAGTTGAAAATTATGTTCATTCAACATTCTAGAAAGCTGCAACTAACAAACATTTACGTTAAATAGATTGTAGGTACATAAACAACAAACCTCTCCTATACTCGATGTGTCATGGGATAGGACATCCGAAGCTATATCATGACAAACCTTAGCATAAGCCCTAAGATATTCAATGCTCATTGCATCTACCTCATCATTCGTTTTGTAAACAAACTTTTGACGAAGAGTGGCTCGAGCCCTCTCTCGAACCAAATCCCACATCAACTCCTACAGATGCCGATGTTAAACCTTCGGCAACAAAATTCCTTGCAGTTGTGATGTGGGCTCCATCTCTGATTTTAAAGTCACAAGCCTGGCTGGGTGAAATATCTGAGGTGGAGGTCAAAGAGTTGTGGGATCTCTAAGAGAACCTTTTCGATTGTATATTCACCCTTTTCCTACTCCATACAAGCTAGAATGAATATTAGTATAGTATGGCTTCATATTTAAAAAAAACTTAGCATAAAAAAATATGGCAAAATAATTAGGAACCTCATCGTTCCATGGAAATCGACAATAGGCTGCAAGGAACCAATCATATAATAGATGTGTAAGTTTGGGGTGCTTAAAATATTGCACTTTCAACATTTTTTGCTTTAGTCCCTCTTTGAAATTAAACATTGAGCTGACATGTTCTTTGGTCACTCTCTCCTTCACAAAAACCCACTTTTCCAGACCCATCACTTGTGCCTTTCTCCTCCGCATCAAGTCAACAAAACCATCCGTCGTTGGTCCAAGATCCTCATATACCTCAATGAAATTTTGTAATGATCACAAAAAAATCTCTAGACTTTGTTTTCTCTCTGGAGGGAGAACCAAACTAGAAAGATCATGTTGCAGCTTGTCATAGTGAGATCTACAACTTTCAAGGGTGGTTTGTTGAACACCACTTTCCCATGGAAGCTCCTCAAGTAAATTAGATGGATAAGTCGTTATGGGTGTACAACCCACATCTAGTTCAACATATGTCGTCGTGGCTCGACCTTCATCCTTCTGTGTAGAATAATGAGCCTCTTCCTAACATTGCTCTACACCCACATCTGTTTCAACATCTTTCCCCTTGCTCGATCTTCCTCCCTCTTTGTAGAATTACGAGCCTCTTCCAAAACTTGCTCTGCTTCAAATACAAATACAGTTGTGTGTAAACATGTACAAACTTTTTGAACACACAAAAGTACATGTATTAAAACATAAATGTTCATACCAATAGAAGGTCGAGATCCACATTCTCCCATAGAAGATAAAGGGGAATCATCTGTACCCCTTTGGCCTTGTTGATGATCAGATGAATGCGAAGTATACAATAATCTTGAATCCTGAGGTAAAGCCAACAACCTTTGATTATCAATTGAGACACCAATTCCTGATGACCGTGATGACCTCCTACGCTTTTGCTTCAAAGAATCCTCTCTTTCCATTTGATATGATATCTACATTTACACAACTATCAACTCATAACATATTCAAATTCTACATGTTTTATTTATGTACATTACTTTTATTTCCTATATTATTCTAGTTGTGTTAATAAAGTTCATCCTTATGGTGGGCCAACACTTACTAGCTATTTTACAGTTTGTGAATTGAAAGTGGCAAAGTTAGTGTGAATAAGAAAGAGGTGCACCAATGTGGTCTTTCTTCCTTCTCACTTATTAGATTTAATGGGGATCTAAGTATAATAACATTAAAAATATATATATTTTTTTACAAAAATGGTTGAGTAGCTTTGATTAAATATAAAAATAGAAATTACATAGCTAAGAGGGAATATTGCTCCCATAACAGGGTGGCATCCATCACTCCAAGTTCATATTCTTCAAGCTTATAACTTACATGATATCTTCCAGTTCTATGAAAACTATAACACCTTACAAACTCTCCGAGAAGGATAATACATAAATAAAACATAGCTACAATATTGACTTATACAAAAAGTTGAAGAATGGAGCTTTCTAAAAGTTTGCCAAGCCTATGGAGTGCTCCCATCTTGTAAATTTCAGAAGAACTGTGAAAAAAAATAAAAACAGTAGAAGAAGCATATCAAAACCAAAATAAAGAAGGGACAACCATCGAACTGTTAATGGAGACTGGTGTCCATGACTGCGCCTTCAAATTCAGTTGTCCCATTCTTATTAGAGTTGAGGTCAACGCAATTTCTAGCATGAACCATGAATTGTTTCGGCTTGTACATCTTCCTACCGAGGTCTGCTTTTTTAATGATCGTAGCATACGTTTTACGAGTTTTGTGGGGATAATAGATACCTAGAGTCTCTTCTAGATGTTCCACCTTCTCAGCCACCTTGTTGTTCTGAAACTTAACCTTAGAATGTGTTGCTTGTGCCAGGGAGAAGAGACGAGTCAAAATCCTTTTGAATTCCAGATTCTCATTACGAACCAGGTGAACTTAAATCTCAAGTTCCTGCATGTGTTTCATCATTTCCCCTTCGTTCTTTGAAATACCATGCCTCACTTCGTGCCCCTGAATTCTTCTAGACCCATTTTTCCTACGACAGGGGCCAAGCACAAGGATGCTGCTATGTTCTTTATCCACTAGGTCACCCATTGTTTCGTCCACCATCGGGATAGCCCAATTGCATGTGCCATGAGAACTCCTAATAGGCTTGTTTCATATCAAGCATTTCAAGTAAACATCAGTACCTTCCTGCGGATGCCAAGTAATGTGGTGGTCCATGCTCACACAATGACCTCCACTCCAGATAGAGAAATAATTCATACATCTTGAACCAGCACAGGGATGAATGCGAGATGACCGGCGTCCCATCCCGTCTTAAACAATTTCCCAAGCTTCACATGCCGGCCAACTGGTGATCTGGCCGACTGAAATTAATGCTGGGTTGAGTGGAGATCTTGCGTAGATCAGGGTGGTCGTCGAAAGGCATGGTTGAATTTCCCCAAAATTTTTTTTATGAGTTCTATAGTATGAGACCGAAAAATTGTGAAGTCCCCTTATTGGGATGTGGAGAGCTCAAGTTCTGTGGAGGAACCATAGGCTAAGGGATCCATATGTTTTCATAGATAACATTATCACAATCAAGGGAACCATAGGTGAGCCCAACTCCTTTGTTGGCCATGGCGTCTGCTTTCCCATTTAGACCTCTCAAAGTATGGAGATAGGTTACTTCTTTGAATTCTTTGCTAATGTTCATTAAGAGATGATGCATATTAGTGGAGGGTTCTTCCTTTTGGTGACGATGTTTCTAGATTCTCTAATGACGATTAGTGAGTCTCCAATAACCGTCAAGTTCTCAATTCTCGGGTCTATAGTGATCTCTAGACCTTTGATGAGACCAAGCCATTCTGCTCCATTGTTGGTCTTTCTCCCAATGCCCCAAGCAAACTCCCTCTGTTTGTTCCCCTTGGAGTAAAAAATTACTCCCCCCACACCTGCGAACCCTGGATTTCCTTTTGAGGCACCCTCGAAGAATAGATAGTTGCAACCCAACTTAGTCCACCAATTCTGGAAATCATCTTTGTTCATTTGCAACTTCCAGGCCAAGGGTCTCAGATTTTTTGGGGGATTTATCCAAAATAGGGAGGGGGGTGGCACAAGAAAGTCTTCCATCCAATTTCTTTCTTCAATAGTCAGAGGTTCCTATTGGATGCTTAGCATTCCTCTCAAAGACAAGGCTTCTATCCAAAGGGCCTTAGCTGATGAGTAGACCCTGCTAGAGCTTGAGGGAGTTCCTTCAAAAATTTCTTTGTTTCTAGCCATCCATATTTTCCAACAAATGAACCTAGGAAGAGCTTCCTAGGCTCTAGTAAAATCCGGTTTCTTGGTAAGGGAGCCTTGATAAAAATCCTTCCAGCACTTGAATAAATCATTCCAGTTTGTTGGCATCACAATGTTGATATTCAAACTTTTAAAGGCGTAACTCCAGATCTCCAAGGAAAACTTTCGTTCAAGAAAGATATGCTCCAGGGATTGTTCCGACTTCTTGCAAAGTGTGCAATGAAGGGGTCCTTCAATCCCACGCTTTCTCAAATTCTCAACAGTTAATGTTTTTTGGTGAGTGAGGACCCAAAAGAAAAAATTCACCTTAGGAAAAACATATTTACACCAAATCTTGGCCCATTTGGAATCTTTATCGCTTCTAACCTTGTTATTGAATACATGATAATATCCTTCCTTCACCGTATAAGAGCCTGACCTTCCCCAACACCTTCTGTCTTTGAGGAATCTATTGGTGGGACTCTGCTCATGTAAAAAAGAAAGTAAGGCTCTATAATACGGTTGCAGATGGTCAGGAAGATCCAAATTATTCCACCCAACCCATCTGCCGCTAGTGGTCCACCTGGAGAGGTCAAACAGAGTGTGGATCTTGTTGAGGTCAAACCAATCCTTGAGATCTCTTAACTCATGCCAGAAATTAGCAGGGGAGTTTAGCCTCAGTTTGTCATACCAGAGCTTGATATGTTTGCCATTTCATGCAATCCAATGGATTTTTTCCTAGATGATGAAGGCTGCCTTCTTGCAAAGATCCCATCATGTATTTTTTCTGTAGAGATTTTTTCCACCAGGCATCTTTTTCCGTAGAAATTGTCCATAATATTATTTCTCCAAGAGCAAGATTCATAATGATATGTTCCTTTACTCCTACTCCACCGTAGTTCTTCGGACTACAAACCTTGTTCCAATTTATCAGATGAAACTTCCAGGTGTTACTTTCCTTCCCACCTTGCCAGAGGAATTTGCAAATTTCTCTTTTGATTTCCTGTATGATTTGACTTGGATATAAGGAAATTGAGCAAACGTAGATCGGATAGGAAAACACAATGGACTTTATCAGGGTAATTTTCCCAGTAAGGTTTAGCCATCTGAAGCCCCAGGATGTTATTTTATTTTGTCAATCAGTCCTTGCTAGTCCACCTTTTTTTTCCCTTTAAAGATGGGTATGGCAAGGTAATTGAAGGAGTTCCAGATTGTGATCCCTTCAAACCCAAGAATTCTTGAGATCCTAGCCATGACACCGGGGGGGTAATTCCACCCATACACCTTAGATTTGGATGCATTTACTTTGTCATCTGAGGCATTAAGAAAGGTTGTTAAGACTCTTTTAAATTGTTCAACAATGATAGTGGACGCTCCTCCAAGCATGATGGTGTCATCAACAAATTGGGCATTATTTGCAGCATGGACCCCTTTGGCAATTTTTAGACCTTTTAAGTCGCCAATATCCTGAAGGCATTGGAGCCTTCGACTCAACTAAAATGTAGAGATACGGGGAGAGGGGGCAGCCCTGATGGATTCCCCGAGAGGCTTGGAAGAAATTGGTTGGTCTTCCATTGACCAGGGGGGGAATCCATGGAATGCTAATGCAGGCCTTAATCTACTTGAAAAATCTTGTAGAGAAGCCAAATTTTGACATAATTTCGAAAAGGAAGAAGTGATTAACTCTATCAAAAGAATTTTCCATGTAAAGTTTAATCGCCATACATTGCTGCTTGCGCTCTAGGTTGGAGTGGATGGCTTCCTGGAAAATAATGATATTGTCAAGAATTTGTCTCCTTGCAATGAAGCCTCCTTGCGATTCTGAGATTAGATGACCCATGACTTTCTTCATTCTGGTGGCTAGGATTTTTGCAAGAATTTTATAGGAGGTGTTGCAAAGTGAGATAGGCCTGAAGCGGTCGACAGATAAAGGATTCTTATCTTTAGGAATCAAGGCTAGGAATGAAGAATTTGTGCCCCCCCCAATCTTATCCTTTTTCCTCGTCTAGTTCAGCATTTTCTTCAAGTCTTCCTTGATAATGTCCCAAGTAGCTATATAAAAGTTTATAGTGAAACCGTTCAGTCTTGGAGCTTTATCAGCGTGCAAGGACCAAATGGCTTCTTTGATTTCAAAATCCATAATTGCTTTAGAGAGCTCTTTGTTTTCGCTATCAGAAATGAGAGAGGAAATATCTGAGAGGAGATCTTCCTGGGCCAAGGGGTCAGCCTCATTTTTGTCCAAATAGAGTTCTTGAAAGTGTTGAAAAATGTGGGCTTTGATTTCTTCCTGATCAAGAATTCTAGAGCGATCTTTATCTCTGAGTTCCTTAATCATATTGAAGCTGAGTATTGATTTGGTTTGCTTGTGGAAGTAAACCGTGTTACTATCCCCCCCTTTTAGCCACAGTTGTCTAGACTTAATTCTCCAATCCTCTTCCTCCTTTCTTACCGCGCTAAGAATTTTTATGTTCAGCTCTTGCTCATGAGAAATGAGGATTGGAGTGATTTCAACTCTTTCCATTTCAAATTGCAATGCTGCAAGATCAATCTGTAATTGATTTTTTATATGGCTCGATCTTTTGAAATCCATTTTGGCCCATCTCTTTAACGCATATCGAGCGTTTCTAAGTTTTCTCTCCCAAATATAGCTAGGAGACCGAAAACAAGGCTAGTTCCAAGACGAGTTTATTAAGATCAGGACTTTCTCTTCAAATGTAACTAGGAAGGGATAAAACATAATGTGATGGGACCAAGGTTGGCAAGTGGGGAAATAGATAGAGAGATAGGTTTGTGGTCTGAGATTGTTGAAGGTACCGCAAAAGAGGCATGGATGAGTTTTTTTGGAAAAAAAGAGGAGCTAACAAGGAAGCGATCAAGCCTGGCAGTAATGTGGCCCACTCCAAACCATCTATTGCTCCACGTGAACTTGCCATTCTTTAATGGTGGATCCAACAAGTCTAGATTTGAGATTAGGTCTTCCATATTTTCCACAAAGGGGTCTCTAACTCTAGAACCATCGCGCTTCTCAGCCTAAGATTTTGTAGTGTTAAAATCACCAGTAAGGATGAGATCCTTGTCTTTAACAACTTCTTTTAGGGAGGAGAGATTATTCCAAAAGGTTTGCTTATCCTTGTAATGAGTAGGCCCATAAACCTTTTCAAACATAATAGATAATGTGGTCTTCCTTACTGTAGAATTCAATTAGAATCCAATGTTGACATTCCTTAACAACTTTGATGGAGTACTTACTTGAAAAGAGAGTCACGATACCCCTATATGCTCCTCTGGAGCTAATCACGTTACCATGGCAGTCTTTCCAAAAGAGATGTGAGAGTGCCAAAACCTTCACATCACTCATTTTTGTCTCTTGAATCAGTAGGATATCCGGTCTTTCAGATTTGACAATATATTTCATTGCTTTAACTTTGTTAGGTCCACCCAGACCCCTACAGTTCCAAGAGACAAGCTTCATTACTTCTTCCTTGGTTGTGGGCCTGCTCGAGCCCTACCTTCTGGTTTGCCTGAGTTTTTGGAGGATTGTAGCAACTTTGTTTCCTCTATGCTTCGTTGTCTTCCTAGGTCCATTTCTCTTTTTGCTTCTTGCTCATTGTAGTATCTTTGGGATTTTCTGCCCCTTGTATTTGGGGGAGACCCTGGTTCAAGATGTTCTTGAGACCCTTTTGAAGAAGATTCAAGAGAGACAGAGAAGGAGGATACCTTGCTTTGCTTAACCATTTCAGCCCATGAACTTCCAGGAGGTGGGGAGCCCTTCCACGCAGGATTAGTTCTTTCTGTTTCGAAAGAGGGGGAGATGATACTAGTAATTAAGGCATCATTTTGTTCAGGACTTGCTTCAGCTAGGGGTATTTCAGATTCAATGATCTCTCCTTCTTCGACATTCAGGGTTGTAAACTGGTTGCTTGTTGGGATTATCTTTTCAGGCAAGACTTGCTCTGTTTCTATTGCGTGGTGCTTCTTTTTTGGATCATGGTTTTGAGCAGGCATTCTCTTTCCTTTTATTACCTGTTGCCACTCTTCTTCTTGCATTTTCTCCGGGGTCTCTTTTGCTGTTTTTGGGAAGTTTTTAACAAAGTGGTCATATTCATGGCACTTTTTACATTTGAAGGGAAACTGTTCATAGTCAACTTTATGAGCATATTCCCATCCATCCATGCATAGGCTTACTATCTCTGGTAGTCCCTTCTCCAGATCCACCTCCACGCAGATTCTTGCACAGAAGAATAGAGGGCCTTTTGGTTCAGCTTTGTCAATATACTTCCCAAAGGAGTTCTCGATTTTATGGAGAGATTCATCATTCCAGCAGTGTAAAGGAAGATGAGGTAGGCGGACCCAAACAGGGACAACATAAGGAACATCCTTTTCTGGATCAAAAGATAAGCTCCAGCGATTAAGGTAGAGCCCCCTAGGTCCCATGAAGTAAGGTCCACTGTGAAAAATGAGATCTCTATCTTCTTTAACTTCAAACAAAAACATGAAGAAGCCTTTTCCACAAAAGCAGTGTTGAATTCCCCTAGAGATCAATGGCATCCAATGTTTTTTAATCCAAGTTTCCATGGTCTTAGGAAATAGCCAGATCTCGGTGAACTGACCAATCAAACCTCTTTCACTTAGAGCTAGGGATTTCAGCCTTGAAGCAGCTGACATGATCTGAATCTTGGGAGCATCTGATCGCTTGATGAAACCATCTCTAGAAGAAGATGCAAAAGGAGGAGGGGAGGGGGTAGATGCCACCAATGCCCTGAAGGCCACATCCAGAAGTCTCTTGTGGTCCTACGAGCTAGGATCCAAAGGTGGATCCATCCCTAAGCCACAGGGGGTAGCGAACGGTGGAACCCTAGTAGGAGGAGGCTTGCAGAGCAGCGCGGGTTCAACAGAGCAAAAATCCCATCGTATAATAAAATTAAGAATATTAACACTAATAAAATAATTTAATTATATTAGTAGTGTTAATATGATAAGGATCACTTCATTGAAGTACCATTAGCTTAGGCCCTTTACAATTGTTCTATCAAGTCTAATATAATAACATTAAGAATTTTAACACTACTAGAATAATTTAATTAAATTATATTTTTCTATACTACTGTTCATGAACTCCGTCAATGAACAAAAGTTTCTATAGGAAAATATCTTAAAAAGTGGTTAGAACTCATGCTCGCCTTATCATAAAGGTAATTACGCAATAAAATGATATAACATAAACAAAGAGCGTAATTACATATATATATATACTTTCATGCAATTATCTCAAATATTGGAAAATGACTAGTCTCAATATTTTTATAATGGTTTTATTGAATACATTTAATTTAACCTAATTTATTTAATATTAATCCAGACAATCAACATACGAGCTGGCGGATGAAGTACATTTGAACTAGTGTCAGGTTCTAAATAGTATGTCCATTGTGGAAGTAAAGGAGAGGAACTCTGTTCATGAACAAAGTCCATCTCTATTCATGAACATAAAGATGAACTCTGTTCATGAACAAAGTTCAAAGATTGGTCTATTTTGAGAATAAAGAACATGAATAACTGGAGAACTTTGTTGATGCAGGATTGGGAAATTATGCATTTTGAGCAAGTAATATATTCATGCAACAAACCTACCCGAGGGTGATCCTCCTTTAGAAGGATTCTATAGGATGGATTTTTACGGAGCATGTATCTTTTTGGGTTAGGTGTTTATGTAATTTAAGAAATTCCCACCAGAGAGGTATATCCTCATTATTGTAGGTTGCAATTTAAATGCGCAAACAATGTGGTAGAGTGTTAAGCCTCAATAAAAGCTTTACAGTTGATCCAATCTATGGATGGATAAGATCCATCTCTGGTCCGTTTGACACCTTTAAAAGTCTTCCTGGTGCGATTGTTTTCTGATGGATTAGGCTCAGTACTTGATAGCTGCTAACTAAATGGTAATGCATAAAGGTTTTAAGACCTAGCTGCTAAAGAAACTAAGTTGATCACGGTTAAAAGAAAACATTGATGGATACTTTAATAGATCTATGTTGCTCATATCCTTATGAATCTGCCTTTGCATTGTTTATCAAGGAGTATACATTATAAAGGACTCGATGGTTCATTTTCATATCGATGTATATACTTTGTCCTTCTTTAAAAGAGAAGATGTATAAGTCCTTGTAGTTTTATGTTGGGTTTAATTTATGTACGTATAAATGTTTTTATATACACATGTTTTCCCTATTGATATCTAACCATCTCCCTCTTGAGATTTAATTGTAGACCAAACCTTAGTATTAGGTGAATCGAAAAATACTATGTAAATGTTGTATATATTTAGGATTCTTTAATAGTTGTTGACCTTGATAATATAAAAATATCTTGTCGGGTTGGTATGGTCTACATTGGACTTTTGTAAATAGAGCCATGGGAGAGGTGGGATTTTTGGGTATGTTTAATATATCAAATTTTTGTCTCTATGGCATGTTCCTCCACAAAGTACTTAGTATTATGGGTATGCTACAGTCTTGGTAACGCTTCTGCATTAGATGGTGGAATGTTTTGAGAGGCTTTGAGAAAGCGGGAAGAATTATGGTAACAATGGTGTTGCAGAATGCAACTCTATATTTTTGAGGTCGCCCACACGGTACGGGAAGGAAATCCCTAGCTCATTCAGTCCTGTCATTTTTCATTATTGAAAAACCATGGTAAGATCCCTAATATCCACCCAAAATTGCCTCGAAAGTATGGGTATCATCCTTCCCTAGACATGCATTAAATATCCATCGATATTCTCATATTTATATCATAAAAATATGTTCCTTCCAGATCCTTCAATCATCACAACTTTTAGGCCTTTGTGCTTCCTCGACACACTCGAATCCCCTCGTATTTGCTCCTTACTCGCAAGCCTCCATCCATTCCTTCTCTATGGGTTTTCTTGATACCCTTGGTGTAATAACTTGTCTTAGATTCATCCACATCTCTCTAGTCATACCTATGTAACACTTAATAACACTCTCCTATGGAACTTCTGATTCCATTCCCCGATGTACTATAGGGTTTTCCAAATATGATTCCTTTGGAATTTCTCTCTAATTCCTCACCTTCAATGAGGCCTTCTACTTTTCCGCTTCCTAACTCCACAACAACTTATGACACCTATCTTGGTACGCTAGATTTGATAATCCATTGAGTATCTCTCTTTTGTCTCCTCTCTCGATGAGTAACTTCCAATGCGACACATTCAATGATGATCTCTTGATATCATGTTCTGATGCACTGAATTCCAACATGCTGGGTTTTGATACATTGAAAATATCCACATCATTGGAGTTTGACGTATCGGTGATTCCTCATCAGAGGTCAACCATCAACTTAGATTACCAATATGAACGAAGTGGAAAGGTCAATGATATCCTTTCCAAGTGGATTCACGCCCAATAACCCATAGAACAACTGTGCTCACTCTTGGAACAACAATCCCAGTACTTCATCGTGTTCCCTTCTCCATTGATTAGACATCTACACTCGCCTCCTATATCTCAGCAAATGATTGAGATCTCTCCTCCAAGTATTTTCTTGATGCTGGCACGCATTCAAACTCCTGTGGGCAGCTACACCTTATGCGCAACACCTTCGATCCACTGTCAAGATAATGTTTGAATACCACCGCTTGGCACTTCGAACGGATGCTCTTGCATCAATACTCCTTTCTTATTTGAAATCATGTACTCATGTTGAGTCCTTTGGTATTCTTGTGAATCTAGCTCACTCTTATTCCTCTTACACTGATGCCAAACTTCGTAGCTGGTGTGTGGGTTCATCTTCATTTTCATTTTCATCGTTACCTTACTTTCTTTCTTCACAACCTCAACTTCATATTTCTTCTCTTATTTCTTAATCTACTCCACGTTGTTTCCACGCATCCTTTGCACTCTTGCATGGTTCCTTATTACTACATCTCTACTCTCGATAGATCCACAACCACTCTTTGCATTCTGATCTTCCTTGATAACCTCAATATTTCCCTTTTTTCCTACTTTCGCACCTACATACCTTCTCCTTGGTCCCTCCTTCCTTTGTTATGGATCTATAGGCCATATCTCTTCCTTCTCTTCATTCCTTAACCTCCACTACAGTCTCTACCACCACTACAGGTCCCTTAGTATTCTCTTCCTTCATGATAGTGATGCAACTTTTCTCCTCACAAGCAACCTCACCCTCACTATATTTTCTTTTCCCTATTCCCACACATGCACAATCTTCAAAAAAATTTCTTCATTCCTCATATAGATTTTCTAAGGCTTCATCATCCCTTGGATATTCTTACACCTTATCCAGTGCAACGTATGTATCCATAACACCCTTCACTTCTACTATGATAACTATGCTCCATATTTCCTCTGCTTCACCTCCATGGATATGGAGTTCTCCGTCCTCTTCCTCTTCAAAGAATATCTCTACAGCCTGATCTTGCTACTTTAGGGAGTCTTGAAACTCATCTTCTCCATCCAATGTACAGTAATGGAAATTATCCATCTCACCTCCTTCTTCTTCTTGTGGGTAACGCACCATTACCCCTTCTTTTGCATCATCTTTATGCTCATCACAAGCCTGGGAACAAGATGCCTCCCGTGCTTGCTCCAAAAACTCAATCCTCTCCACAATTAGCTCATTAATATTCCTCACCTCATCCACAATGGGTATTATTGTCTCCTCCATTAAATCCTTTAGCTAATTTTCACACCTCAAGGGTTACCCAACCCATCGAGCACTTTCTAAAGCTTATATATTCTCTACTGTTTTCCTCAATTCATCACATATCTCTATGGGAGTGTCATGTACCAAATTTGGAATTGGGTCACAATGGCCTAATCACATTAGACATATTCATTAGATTTTGCAAAGTTGATGTTAAGGGTCAAATAATTGCCAAGGAGGAAAATTACTAGTTTCCGAGGTTTGGGGTGGAAGCTTTGGGATTTGGAATAATGGGGATAATAAATGATGTTTGAACATTAGAATGGCATAAATATTTAATAAAGGAGCTAAAAAAATATATACAAGTGAAAATCAAAGTGGCATTTCATCATGAAGACACATGGAGGAAGTGGGACCCACATATGGCTAGATTTCCCCACTACATTTGGCATCATTCTCTCACCAATTCGAATTCAAGGTGAATGGTAACATACTTGGGGAAGTCCAAAAGGTATTATTCATGGCATAACTCATCCAAGGTCGAAATATAGAGGAAGAGTAACTCCCATGGAAGAGGAAGAGGCAATTTGGAGCTAGTGAGACACTTGGGCTAGATTCCCTCGCTCTATGACAACAATGATGAAGATGCTATGACACCTATGACACAAATCAGACCTGAAGGCTGACATATGACATATATGACATGTCAGGGCTAAAAATAGACTCCAAGAGGGCGCTCAAGGGTGTTAGGGCAGCTAAGATGCTTCCACATGTGATTTGGTGGAAGTGGGAGACTAGGAATTGTTGTACAAGTGGCGTTCTTTGGAATCTCTTCCCAACTTGAGTTGGCATGAGTCTCTTGGAAGGAATTCGACCCATGGAGGCCATTAGAACTTTATAAATGTCAATAACAAAGAATGAAACCAGCTTTTGATCATTTGTAGAATTTGTAATTGCATTTGTGAAGAGGGAGAGCTAGTGGATGACTAGTTTCTTGCCTTAGCCAATTTCGAGGGTGAAAGATTTCCATCCAAGTTGGTAATTGGAAAGGCCATTCAGACCTTTCATTTGGAGCTTTAATGGAGTCTTTATTTGCAGGTGTAAGCTACAGGGCAGCTCATGGTTTCTTCTATTGCAGCTCACTCCTTCAACCATTTCCGGTTTTAATGGCATATTCTTGATCCTTGAGGGAGGGCGTTTTGGTGAGCTATTGTACTCTTTGGGGAAGCTTTTAATGCCCCATTTCTTTTGTAATATGAATTAAATACTCTGTTCTTCATCTCCAAAAAGTTTCAGGTCGAAATTCCAAGTAGAAATGTATAAATCTCATTTTTAATGGAAGAACAATGCCATTTCCCCACTACCTTGTTGTGAGCCAATGTATTGATGATGATTTCGAATGGATGAATGATTCTCTGATATATTTGTGGTCAATATAATTCCATGGATGTCTTCTACAAGTTTCATGTACTGTACTTGAGCATTTGAAGTATTTTTACTTAGTTTAATTGCACTGGGAGAAGAAATAGTGCCATTTCCCCAAGGGTCGAATTGGTGATTTTTGCAGTTGAATGGGAGAGGGTTGGAACAGATATAATAATCAATTAATTGTGCACATGAGACCTTAATAACATCCTTAATACATTCCCTACCTCTGTTCAGAAATTTGAGTGGCTTTGGAGGCATTTGGGAAGCCATTTTCAATACTTACCCCAGGGGGATTTGAACCCCAAATTACTAGTAAAATTGCATACTTGGTCCAGAATCTTAAGAGAGTTTGCAGAGGTATTTTGGTGGCCATATATCATCCCTGAACATCATATTCAAGTCTTAATATCATTCATACACCTTCCTTGAATATTTGAAGACATTTGGAGTCAATTCGAGACATAGAGACCAATACTATTCAAAGGCAAATTACTAGTAAAGTTCCCTACATTGGCCAGAATTGAAAGAGTATTTGCAGAAGTATTTTAAAGGTCCAAAGGCATCCTTAAAACACATATTTATGTTCTAATCTCATTCATATACCTTCTCAGAAGATTTGAAATGATTTGGGGCAAATTTGGGACCTAGAGATCAAACTAGTCAAAGGTCGAACTAGGGAAAAAAAGTGGAAAATTGCCATTTTAATAAAATTCCTAACAAGGGACATTATAGTGGTATCAGAGCATGGTCCTTGCACCTGTGTATTAGGTACATACATTCAAGAATAATTGGCAGCCATGTCTTACTATTATGATGAATCCTATGAGTACAATTCTTATGATGAATATGCAGATGCTTATGAGCAATATGAAGCAGAATGTGAATGGTATGAGGAAAAGGTGCCATCATGCAACACTTCTTACAATTTCAAGAGAAATGAAGATTATTCTTATGACTTTAAATCTGATGAATATGAATGTGTCACACCAAACAAGGATAATTCTATGAGTGAGTTCCAAAGATGGAGAGCAAATTATAAAACCTTGCCCCAGCAATATCAAAAATATCAAGAATATCTTGCTTCGAGCAAAAATACACAAAATGCCATGTCTTTTGAGTACTATGCTGAACATGTTTTTGAAAATAGGCCCAAAAATGAAGATGTGGAGTTAGTGAAGAAAGGTTTATGCCCTTCTTGTAAGAACCCTTGGAGCGAGTATCATATATGTGTGCATGAAATGATGTCCTCTTTGATGAGAGCTTTTGAGATTTATTCAAGAAGGGATTCCAAATATACCGATCCTAAGGAAAACAAGGGGAAAAATGAATCAGCTTGCTTGAAGGAGAAAAATGAAGAGACATCACAAGAGCATGAAGAAGATTCTATTGAAAATATGGAAGATCATTTCGAGACACCTTCTAGCTTAGACATGAACCAAAGAGCATCTACTGATGGATGCTTAAACTATGAAGGAGTACCTACTGATGGGTGCTCACACCTCTATGTTGGTGACATAGAGATCACTTTTGAAAGTGTTGCTGCAAGCCCAAGTTCCATTAAGCATGATAATGAAGACCTTGTAGCAGTTGAAGAAGAACCAAGATCAACTTCCCCATCACCACTTGAGCTTCATGAAGTTGGTCCAAGCAAAAATGAAGAAGATGAGGAGGTTCATTTGCAAGAGCCTCATTTTCTTGAAGGGTCCTTAAAGATGAATGAAAAGAAGATCCAAGAGTCCCTCAGCATTCTCCATGAGACTCAAGCATTGGTGTCAAATTCTTGTTGGAGAGCTACTTCATTGGAGGAAACATCCTTCCTTGAAGATATGGAGAAGATTCAAAGAGCAATGTGCCACATCAAAGATTGTCAAATCGTAGATTGTTTGGAGGATTCTCATGACATGGTGGATCATGAGAAATGTGAAAATTTGAATGTTCTTGATGTGTTTGGAGATGAACTTGAAGAGATCCAAACACTTGATGTGGTGGAAGAAGAATTTGAATTGCCTCTTGATGAAGGTTGTGCAATTTTTAAAGAAGAGCATGATTCATCTACATTGGAACCAAACTATGACAAAGAGTTCACACTTTTGAAGGAGCTGCATGATACTACCCATATGGATCCTCCCCATGATGAAACTTCTGTACTTTTTGATCATTTGGGTGATTTGGTTCATTCTCCTTCATCCTACAATTCCATGTTTTGCAACATTAATCTCAATGAAGTATGGGTGAAAGGGTTCTTTTTGATGGTGCCACATGAGGAGTATGATATGGTTGGAGCACATTCTTATTCACATTTGAAGCAGCATACTTTATTACTTTATGATGATGCACATCTACATGGATGCACCTATGATATGCATTTGAGTCACTTGAAGACTCATGGTTTTTCTTGCTCAACACTTGATTCATTTGATGTTGGAGGAACTTCATCCAACACTTGGGTGAATAGATTTATGATTGGAGAACATTTTTGTTGGAAGCCACATACTTTGTTATATCTTTATGATAATCACATTCAGGGATGTATGGGTGAGACTTCTTTGAGTCATTTGAAGTCTCCTTGTTTTTTCTGCTCATTATTTGGTTCAGATTTTAGTGGAGATTCTTCATTCACTTCTTGGATGAAAGAATACATGGCTGAATATTTTGATGCATATCACATCCTTTTGGAGCAGCTTTATAGGACATGGGATCCTCACCTATGTCATTGGAGCAGATTTGATTGGTCACTTGAAGCTTGTATGCACTTGGAAAACGGTGGTCTACTTGCTTGGAGGTATAAGCACTTTCATGATTCTTTGATGAAGCACCTCCTTGATATTAATTTTCATTATGTAGTTATGTACTTTGATGATATATATTTTGTACTCATGATGTTTGGAAGAATGCATACAAGAAAATGGGATCCAGGAATCCTCTTATATGATGGTATGGGTTGGAGAGCACTCTTAATTGTTCGGGTGCAATACAAGCAATGGGACCCTGGAATAATTTTTATCTCATTGGTTTCAAATTTTTTGGGGAAACAAGCAGTATGGGAGATGGATTTCCCCACTTAATAAAGTGATTTTTATCAGAGTAGTGCAGCAGAAAGCATGTTGGTTCCTCTCTAAAATATTCATGGAAACTCAAAGACTCAAGGTTTGGCAATTCAATGGCAACTTCAAAGAATTATACAGAAAGCAGGTTCTTCAACACCCATGTTTGAAATTGCTTGAGGACAAGCAATATTGGGAAGGGAGGATTTGTCATGTACCAAATTTGGAATTGGGTCACAATGGCCTAATCACATTAGACATATTCATTAGAGTTTGCAAAGTTGATGTTAAGGGTCAAATAATTGCCAAGGAGGAAAATTACTAGTTTCCTAGGTTTGGGGTGGAAGCTTTGGGATTTGGAATAATGGGGATAATAAATGATGTTTGAACATTAGAATGGCATAAATATTTAATAAAGGA
Organism: Larix kaempferi; assembly: GCA_027924585.1. NCBI lineage: Eukaryota > Viridiplantae > Streptophyta > Pinopsida > Pinales > Pinaceae > Larix > Larix kaempferi. Next base: position 11,042,657 of record BSBM01000779.1, on the reverse strand, counting down.
GCTAAATAAATATATACAAGTGAAAATCAAAGTGGCATTTCATCATGAAGACACATGGAGGAAGTGGGACCCACATATGGCTAGATTTCCCCACTACATTTGGCATCATTCTCTCACCAATTCGAATTCAAGGTGAATGGTAACATACTTGGGGAAGTCCAAAAGGTATTATTCATGGAATAACTCATCCAAGGTCGAAATATAGAGGAAGAGTAACTCCCATGGAAGAGGAAGAGGCAATTTGGAGCTAGTGAGACACTTGGGCTAGATTCCCTAGCTCTATGACAACAATGATGAAGATGCTATGACACCTATGACACAAATCAGACCTGAAGGCTGACATATGACATATATGACATGTCAGGGCTAAAAATAGACTCCAAGAGGGCGCTCAAGGGTGTTAGGGCAGCTAAGATGCTTCCACATGTGATTTGGTGGAAGTGGGAGACTAGGAATTGTTGTACAAGTGGCGTTCTTTGGAATCTCTTCCCAACTTGAGTTGGCATGAGTCTCTTGGAAGGAATTCGACCCATGGAGGCCATTAGAACTTTATAAATGTCAATAACAAAGAATGAAACCAGCTTTTGATCATATGTAGAATTTGTAATTGCATTTGTGAAGAGGGAGAGCTAGTGGATGACTAGTTTCTTGCCTTAGCCAATTTCGAGGGTGAAAGATTCCCATCCAAGTTGGTAATTGGAAAGGCCATTCAGACCTTTCATTTGGAGCTTTAATGGAGTCTTTATTTGCAGGTGTAAGCTACAGGGCAGCTAATGGTTTCTTCTATTGCAGCTCACTCCTTCAACCATTTCCGGTTTTAATGGCATATTCTTGATCCTTGAGGGAGGGCGTTTTTGGTGAGCTATTGTACTCTTTGGGGAAGCTTTTAATGCCCCATTTCTTTTGTAATATGAAGTAAATACTCTGTTCTTCATCTCCAAAAAGTTTCAGGTCGAAATTCCAAGTAGAAATGTATAAATCTCATTTTTAATGGAAGAACAATGCCATTTCCCCACTACCTTGTTGTGAGCCAATGTATTGATGATGATTTCGAATGGATGGATGATTATCTGATATATTTGTGGTCAATATAATTCCATGGATGTCTTCTACAAGTTTCATGTACTGTACTTGAGCATTTGAAGTATTTTTACTTAGTTTAATTGCACTGGGAGAAGAAATAGTGCCATTTCCCCAAGGGTCGAATTGGTGATTTTTGCAGTTGAATGGGAGAGGGTTGGAACAGATATAATAATCAATTAATGGTGCACATGAGACCTTAATAACATCCTTAATACATTCCCTACCTCTGTTCAGAAATTTGAGTGGCTTTGGAGGCATTTGGGAAGCCATTTTCAATACTTACCCCAGGGGGATTTGAACCCCAAATTACTAGTAAAATTGCATACTTGGTCCAGAATCTTAAGAGAGTTTGCAGAGGTATTTTGGTGGCCATATATCATCCCTGAACATCATATTCAAGTCTTAATATCATTCATACACCTTCCTTGAATATTTGAAGACATTTGGAGTCAATTCGAGACATAGAGACCAATACTAGTCAAAGGCAAATTACTAGTAAAGTTCCCTACATTGGCCAGAATTGAAAGAGTATTTGCAGAAGTATTTTAAAGGTCCAAAGGAATCCTTAAAACACATATTTATGTTCTAATCTCATTAATATACCTTCTCAGAAGATTTGAAATCATTTGGGGCAAATTTGGGACCTAGAGATCAAACTAGTCAAAGGTCGAATTAGGGAAAAAAAGTGGAAAATTGCCATTTTAATAAAATTCCTAACAAGGGACATTACAGGGAGCCATCACCTTCCATGACCTCTCTCTATTCAAGATTCCAATCCTCAGATGTTTTTTACAATCCATCTATGCACTCCCATAATGTGTAGTTTCTTCGAGAATGTTCCAACAAACTCCCCTTCAACAGTTCTACCCCGCTCCCTCTACTGAAACTGCTATCTTCTTTAGTTTCATGCATGAAACTCAACTCTTCCATCTACCTTTAAGTGGAATTCCCTTTCCTACTATAAAAATCTACTCGAATTCTAGCTTGTTGGAGTTGTCTTGATTCCTCAAACCTCCAAAGGGTTTGATTCCCTTCTTTCCTTCTAATCACTCTACCCAACCTTCTCCGTTGGAGCTATCTGCATAGCTCTTCCCAACCATAGCTAGAGAAGTCTTCCTCAACTCTTATAGCTTCCCTACAAATCTACCCACAATCACAACTATGGATTTGTATCTTCTTCTCACCTCATGCAGGATACTCTTGCTCTGATACCATGAATGATGCAACTACCCCGAGCTCTACAAGGCCTGTGAAGTTAGAGCATACAATGGTCACTATGATACCAACTCTCCTATGCACAAGGGTAAAGGACTCAACTAGTCATACAAAAGGGAATTCACATGCACACAGACTCGAACACATATTCACACACATAAATAGGGGATCAACAAGACCTTTTTCTATTATGCACAACAATTTATATACATATAATTACAATTATACCTCAACTCGGCATTTCTCCAATGCTCAACAAATACAAGGTTTCAAAGAACCTCCAATCTCCTCACATTCCCATATCCTCTTTGGCATACCAGTCTTAGTCTCAATTAAGAATTACATACACAATAGAGTCTATGCTTTATTATCTCATCCTACACTTGGATTTTCCTATGTTATTCTACTCAACCACACTTCACCTTCCCTCTCAATATCTTCCCTCCAAAGTCTTTTCTATCTTTCTCTCTCTCTCTGGAGAATTCTTCTTTTCTTTTCTATATACCCCCTCTTCTTTTATATGGAGAATCCTCCCTTTTCTTCTTGAGGTTTCTGTCCTCCTATAAGTTTCATGTTTCACATTTCTGTCCTCCTATAAGTTTCATGTTTCACACCAATCCCTAGTTCATTCACTTCCTTAATTTCAAATTATTTTGCAATCATGGTGAGATCCTCGATATCCACCGAAAATTGCCTCGAATGTATGGGTATCATCCTTCCCTGAATCTGCATTAAATATCCATATAGGTTCTCATAATACCATAATCCAAATCTATGCCTTCTAGATCCTTTGCTTGTCACACCTTCTAGGTCTTCGTGCCTACTTGGTGCACTCGGATCCCGTCCCATCGGCTCCTTACACTGGAGCATCCATCCATTCCCTTCCATGGGTTTTAATGATACCCATGGTTCAATACCTTGTTCAACATAGCTCTATGGATCTCAAGTCATACCTCCACGATACTCTACAACACCCTCAAATGAAACTTTTGATGCCATTCCCCAATGTCCTGTCGGGTTCTCCAAATATGCTTCCTTCAACATTTCTCTCTAATGCCTCACCTTCAATGCGTCCTTACACTCTGTCGATTCCTAACTCCACAATAGCTTTTGATGCCTAGGCTGATATGTCGGCTCTGATACGCTGAGTCTCTCTATATCAACTCCTCTCTTGACGAGTCACTTCCTATGCGATAAATCCAATGCCATGCTCTTAATATCATGTTCCTGATGCCCCAACTTCCAATATTTCTAGTTTCAATACATCAGAACTCTCCACTCCATTGGCCTTTCCACTCTACACCTATCGGTATTCTGCTTCGATGGTCAACCATCGAAGATAGATAGATCATAGATCATCCACTTAAAATTACCCTTCGTCAAATTAGAGTGAAACTTGGGTATTGATTGACCATCAAGGTTCAATGTATCAATAACAAGTATGTTCTTCATGGTTGGCATGTTTGCAGATGGAAAACCAATGAAGATCTAGAATGGGTCATTTCCACAAAGTGAGTTATAATTTAACTCATTGCCTACCTACCTGTAGATTTGGCTATTGTGAGATTACTTTATGTTTAGGTATCCACATTTTTCATCACCCTGAATCATATAGTTGTTGTGTCAAGATGTGAAATAAATGAGACAAACAAATGAATGAATGATACCATGTGACAATTGACAATTGAGGCTAGGAAACATAGTGGTTTGGAACATAGATAGTGGTAGGGTGTTCAATCGCAAGGAAATGAAAGAATTCCATGACAGTAGTGACCTCCATCAATGAATGTAGGATATGTGATATTTATCAAATGTATCAAGCCTAATCTATCTCTTATATGTTCCTATCGACGTATTCACTCAAGCCACTGCGTGGTGGTGTTTTCCTTTATATTTTGATAACAAAAACTTAATGAATAATTATACACGCCAACTATCATTTTGTTCCCGTGTATGAGAAATTTGTAGGTAATCTTTTAGAGTTCCATTACACACATTTAGAGTTCCATTACACATGGCCTCCACTGTACATGACATGACGATAAGTTCAAAGCTATAAACATGATCAAAACAACTTGACATTGCATGTGAGGAGGACCACATGGAAATGATTTAATTATAACAACATGAAGCACACATAATTCAATATATGTCCACTATAGAGATATCTTTGCCTAGTTTGCACACTTGGCCTTAACCATGACTCCATACCAGAGTGAAAATGATTCCCAGATATTTCTTCGATACCCCTTCACTTTACGATCGGTCATATATAGAGAGAATTTGAAAAGAAACCATGCTAAGATATTAGGATTTTATGAGTATTCTTAATAAAGGTGTGGAGTATGGTTTAATCATGTCATCATAGAGGAATTTGGGGCATAGTTCCCTTTGTTTGACTCCATTATCATAGCCTATTCTAGCACTTCGCTCGGAGTTATGTTCTGTGTTTCCCAAATTACCAAAGGCCATGAATGGTTAGGATTCATCCCACTAGAGGATATCTATGGCCCAACTACTTTGACTCATAGTGTCTAAGCAAAAAAAAGAAGTGGTGATGGTACTTCAAATGATCAGGATCATGTCAGTAAGTGATTCCAATAGGTATGTAGGTCTTACCAAAGCTGCGGGTGCTAAGTCATGCTACACAATGAGTAACATCAATGTAGGGTCATGTAAAGCTGTGATTTCTAGACAATGTTAGCCTAGGAAAATCCTAATTTCAATAGGTACTCATCAATTCTGGAGTACCAAGCTCGTGGAGCTTTTGATGCAGTGCATAACTACTTGTCAACATCCAAATTGAGTAAAGGTCAATAGAAACACTTTTATAGAATTGTAAGAGTCTTACCATGAAAAGTATTACAACCTCTTGAGATGAGCAGCAGGAGCTACAGACACCCTCTATCTAGGCTAAGGAAGGTATAAGAGGGGATTCCTTTGGCATAATTTGGAAGATAATCCATAATTTCCTTCAAATAAGAGTGCTATAGCCCCCTGAAATCCACAGATTCTCTAGAGATATCCACTGCCTAGATTATGATAAATTATTAACTAGGTGGGATGGGTCATTTTATTTTCTTTTGAATCCACTTTTTCTCTAATTGAGGGACAACTTATCCTCCTCCTAAGCATTTGGATTCCTTATCTTCGACATCATAACCTTCTTAGTTGGCTCCAGTTTTGGCTGGAGTTGGTATCAATTCTCAAAAACATGGCATGGCGTTTTGCAATGTTGTAGTGTTTTTACGTGATGTTCCAAGCAGATCAATGATATGTTGAAAGGTGTAGGTGACATAATTGTTCAAAAACATTTCTTTTGATTTATTAATGACCATTTCTATAGAAAACAATAACTATTTGGAAGGAAAATAACTTAGCCTATACTAGGTTAATCCTGGAACTGTTTTCCTCATCCATCCTATTATTTTGTTGTATCATCTAGGTCCTATTACAAATAGTCTAAATCCTCCCATTAAGTCTGACCCAACTTCTTGTTTGTTCTCCTGATCCAATTTCTCATGAGTGGACCTTGAAGTATATTCAAGGTATGTGTATGCACTAATAGGTAAGTGTAATTGTAGTTCTTGACGGGTGTTAAACTAGTGTTTTATATTCATTTGCTTCATACCTATCAAGCAAAGACGATGCAGTGACCAAGATAAAGACGGTGTATTGATTACATGTCAATTAAATTAATGTTGTGTTTCCATTACATGATTTAGAATGTGTCCATTACATGATTGATAACCGTGTCCAATGTTATATGCCGTATCAAAATTTAAACATAGCCAATTTTATATGTGAACTTGGAAACGACATGACAAATTTGTCCTTGCCTCATGATGAGGCCAAATAAGACCTTCAAAAATTTCATTGGTGGGCATAAAGTTCCTGCATTAAAAAAAATTGGAAAACTTTGCTTAAATGGTTTTATACATGCTTTGGTTTACGTGCACAAGTAATGAAATTATCGCAAAGCAATTTAAGAGTCTCTATTGCTAAAGCGGAGACTAATAAATTATGTAAAATAAATAAAATAAATAATCGACAACTAAAAATCATACATCTAAAAAGAGATTTTAGTTTTTTATAAACCTTCATTTTATATATTATTTTCATATACATGGATATTTTAAAATATGTTATTTTCATATACATGAATATTTTAAAATACATATTATAGACAATTTCCTTTATAGAAATTAAAAGTGAAGAAATATAATTTTTAAATAAATATGAACTAATTAATGATGTCAACAAAAATAGAATGATAAATATGTAAAAACATAATAATTTAAAGATTTATATTGTCTATAAATCTTCTCTCTTTATATATATAATTTTCAAAATGTGAAAGAATCTAGAAAAAAGAAAGAAAATGGATAATAATTAGGAATAGAAAAACTATTATGAGGGATAGAGACCAAAAAGATAATAATAAATAATAACTTGTCGTGGCTTTCTATGGAGCAAGGGTACCATTGAATCTAGAAAAAAAGAGGAAATGGACAATAATTAGGAATAGAAAAACTATTATGAGAGATAGAGACCAAAAATATAATAATAAATAGTAACCTGTCATGGCTTTCTATGGAGCAAGGGTACCATGTTAAGTGGGATCCCTAGTGAAATTGATATTATAATGCTTGTTAAAACATGAGAGCATGAATAATCTAGGGTCTCTAACATCGAAGGATTTGTTTTGTGGTTAGTATGGAATAAGATATCCTGCCATTGTGGGATCAGAGGCATAGCTTGTTAAATAACGAAGAACACGTTTCCTTGTATTAGGATTCACAAGAAAGGTCCCTTTAATCAATACATGTGAATGGAGATTTAGATATCAATGCTAAGAATATTTATATAGCAATATGCTATTTCAAAGATATTAATTCTACATTTTATAAAAATCACAATCTAGATTAAAATTGTTCTTATAATGGCTTGGAACATGATATTTCCAACCTAAGAAATGAAGGCAATATCCTCTCGCTAGGATAATTTAATGCTAGAACAATAACTAACCAAGATATTATCTTAAGCAATGTTTCCGACTCCAATCCTTAATGGCTAGATGAGGACCTTATTTTAGTAGTAGATACAAAAGAAACTCTGAAGACTTGGTTGGGAATTTGTTTGGTATCAAGCTAATCAAGCTATGTAGTTCTCAAGATCTAATAATTTGCAATGGACTTCTGAATTAGTCGAAATCAAACTACATGACTTGTATCCATGGTTTGATGGCTTGGGTAGTAGTGTCATAGATTATGTGATATTTGATATCCCCATATACAACCAAATAGTAAATTTTGACATCTTAAATGACCACGAGCCCGAATTTGAACATAGTCCTTTAATCCTAACTCTAAACTTTGATGAGAACAAAAATCCCATAATAGAGAATTATAATAACCAAAAACACTTGATCTTGATAAAAATGAAATTGATATAGCTTTACGATATTTAAAAAATGAATTAAATATACAATTAACTAGGGGCAATATTGAATAACTTTATCATAATATTACCACAACCCTCTCTACTTCCACTAAGAAGTTCTCTCTCATGGTGTCATGTAAAAAAGAAAATAGAACGACTAAGCCTTGGAATGAGAAAGAGTGCAAGCATGCTAGAAAATCCATTAGGCATTCTTCCAATGAACCCTTCAAAATAGATAAGGTCTCTAGGTACAAATCATTAATTAAAAGGAAAAATAGGTATTATATAAATAAAAAGAAAGAGAATCTTTTGCACCTCTCTAAGGAAGATCCTAAGAAATTTTGGAGACAAATTTTGAGTCTTAGAACTAATGAAAACAATATGATTCCCTTAAGGAACTAAAATTCCTACCTTAAAAAACATTATGAATCCCTTGATGTCATGGACAACATTCAAAACCTTTCTACAAAGGAAGAATTTTTCTCTTTAGAAGACATAGATTTCAGGGTTAATAGACTCACCAAAGGGAAATCTAAGGGCAATGAAATATACTGAGAACAAATCTTAAAATTGGCGGGCCTAACCTATCCCTGACATCCACAAGCTCTTCAATTTATGTCATATCCCCAAATTTTTCCGTGGTCCATGGGGGATGATTTTAGTCTAAGTCACCTAGGCATTAATTAATTAATTAATGGATGGATGTGGAAATTGACTTATGTAATATACCTAAGGGTGAATTTGGGGAATTAAATGGATGAGGTGGGCCCCCCATGAAGATATTAATCCCCAAACTAAGTGCTAAGGTGAATTATTTAAGTAATTGGGAAATTTTGAGCTAGGCCTCTAATTTAATTAAATAATTAATGATTTTGGATTTTGGAGTGAGGAATTAATTTATTTGATTAATTTTCTCCATTTATTAATATTTTGGAAAGTGGATGATGTGTGCAAGTGGGCCAAGAGGGAATAGCCTTTAGGATAATGTTGCTAAATTAGAACTAGAGGTCAGAAAATAGCAAGGGATGAAAAGCAGGAAGGTGTAAGATGTTACCAAAAGAAAGAAATGGGAAACAACCATAAAAATCTAAGGGAGGTCGAAATTTCCAAAAGAGAACTCAGTTTACAAAGCATGAAAGTTTTACAAGGAAGGAAACATCTTGAGACACAAGGGGGCACAGTTTCTAAAGGAGAGAAAAGGTGTAAGAAGAAAAGCAAGCAAGTATATCCACTAATGGGTGACCCATTCTCACAAGTCACCAAGCCAATTAACTTGCTCAATAGGTCAATATGAATTCTATAAAAAAATGCTTCCAACTCCCATTAACAACTTTTTGTCATTTGCAATTTTGTAGTGAGAGCTCTGAGCCTCTCTTGGTTGAGTGATGTGCCTCAACAGTTTTTCTTGGGAGATGTGCCCCAAGGCTCCATGAGTTTCAGTGAGTAATATGCAGGTACATAAGATGTTATTGCAGACAATAACATTCATATCAGTCCATCATTGAAGATCCACAGTCAACTTGAAGAGGAGATCACTTCTACAGGAGATTTGCAGCTAGTTTTGGAGGAGAATCACCAGAAGAAGAAGATACTATTTAGTGGATGCTCCCAGGAAATTCAGATATCCCAATGGGAAATTATTTGCAGATATCAGAGACTTCCCATGTCCAAATATCAACTTCAGATCTGATATCCACCTTTTTCTCCCACTTCTACATCTTTCTCAGCTAGATTTGGAGGAGTTTTTCTTAGAGGAGAGAGCTAGTTTGGTGAATGCGCCCCAGTGAAGATCAAAAGATCAGTGTGCAGCAATATCAGAAATATGACCTGTATATGGTCTGATAATCCACTTCAGAATAGAGAAAAAGTAATATCCCTACTTCTCATCTTCATTCTCCCTCTATTGTAATGAAAATCTAGCCTGTGAGGCATTGTAACTTTGGAAGGAAATCATATAATTAAAAAGAAGTGTTCTGAAGTTATATTTCAACTTACATCTATTAAATATCATATATAAGAGAATTATTTCATATCAAAACAGATTTTATGAATTATTGGAGCAGTTTGATGAATACAAGTGCAAGACTAGCTAGTTGGGTGTCTATTCTAGACTAGTTTTACCATTATGATGACTAATTCAATTTCGAGCATCAGTTTGAATCCCTGTCAGTTGTAGGAGGGTAATAAATCAGTATAATTTACATATCATCCCCTGTATTAATAATTTGGTTGCATTTAACTCCATTTGGAAAATCCAGGAATTTGACTAGCTCAACAATCCCCATTGTGCACTTGATTCCCAAATCATTCCAGACCTTACCAAATACATTTGAATACTTTCTAGTGCATTCTATAAGATTACTTGAATGTTATATCTTTTCCATATACTCTGATAATCCTCACCCAGTCTTGTTGGCATATGCTAGAAGCCCAGGAAGCCTCGAAGTAGGCAATATAGTTGCTCTATTGCTGAAAAGTGAATGGCTCTAGTACTTTGTGCCAAAGAATTCTACTCAGACTTTAATTATCTGCTGCTGCACACTCAGCCTTATAAATTCCATAACTTAATCTCATCCCACCATCCTCAATCATTGATTCAGTCCCTGTCACTTACATCCTGCTCAATTCAAGAAATTGCCTTAAAATCACTAGTACAATTTTATTAAAAATTCCGAGTTGGAGATAATATTTTGGCCATATATTTGATAGGATATTACAATTTAGAAATAAAGAGGGTTTCCCTAAACCTTGTCCATAAATCCTCATGGTTCCTATTTTTAACGGTGGAGATGAAACAATCCATCTAATTATAGAACCATTACAATTAACCCTCTTTTAGGAAAACAATATGGAATTATTTTGGAAAAGAAGATCAACATATGGCATTGCATAGAAAGGCAAGGAAAAATAGATAAAGGTGTATGTAGGGTTTTGTGGTTAGCATTCAACTGTGGAACACCTTGTTACTCTTAGGACCATTGTTGAGAAGTGTCGCCATAATAAAACTAATATTCTATGTTGCTTTGTTGAATTTAGAAAATAATTTGATACATTTCCCAGAAATAACTTTTGGAATAGATTAGAAGAGCTAAAATTCCCTTTCAAGTTGAGAGCTATTGCGATAAGGTTGTATGAGAATGTCATTGCTAAGTTTAGGAACTCTAAGGGCTAGTTAGAAGAATTTAATTGTAATATAGGAGTCAAGCAAGGTTTTCTCCTCTCTCCTACTCTTTTTGGTGCTTACATTAACATAATAGAGGTTTTTTCGGAAGAGGAAGCTTCTGCTGACATGAATTTGGCTGTTATAGTCCTCATCCTTCTTCTCTATGGTAATTATATTGTTCTTATGGTGATGATTCCTTATGATCTTGATAAACAATTACAAATTCTCAAGTATTTTTCTCTAGCATGGGTATGACTATTAACACTAACAAACAAAGGATATGATTTAACCAAATCCCAAAAGATAACTTATATGATAATTTCATGTATGACAACAACAACTTGGAGTAAGTGACTTCATATAAATATCTTGTAATCGATCTTCATCATAAGCTTAGCTAAAACTATAGCATCAAGAAAAGGATTAATGGAGGATGGCAAGTTTATTATGGGATTGAAATTAGTTTGAGAGCTACAAACTTATGGATTTGGGATAAGAACAAAATCCTATTTGAGGATTTTATCACTCCTATTATCTTATAGGGTTGTGAAGTTTGGGACTATAGCATCTTTCCCGATTGAGTGCATGGCTATGACTAGGTACCTAATGTACAAGAACATGATAAACAACATGGGAGAGAAGAAGATTCCTAACATTGCTTCATGCTCTATTCAAAACCTATAATGTACCTAATATGATCACAGGAACATTGTCACATACCCAAATTCTAACCATTTTATGTTGTGAGAAAAACATTATGTTTTATGTTATTGTAAAGTTTTATGATTATTGACCAAGTGGGGTCAAGGATGGCTGTAATTAATTATTCTGAATATTTTATTATTTATAAATAAAAGAGGAGACAAATATCCAAGGGAGGCTGTTAAATGAGTGTTCACTAACCCACTAGGAAGAATGGACCGTGGTGAGAGAAAACTGACACTTGGAAGCATCCTCATTTCACTTCTAGTTGTTGTAGGGTGCAACTTCCCTACTTTTATGGTCATGTTCCCCAAGAAAGTGGAACTGAGTAGGTGGCTCATTAAATAAGAAACTGACCAAAGTCCTAGGCATGCTTTATCTACCCATCGAACTCAGCAGGAGGCCGTTCATATTTCCCTTGTGATAAATTATGAAAGAGAATGACAAGAGAGCACAAGAGATTCGATGAGGGGAAGGCTAGAAGTGATTGAGTGAGTTAAGACTGCATTCTGAACTAGTGCAGCTAAATTGCTGAGTTCAATATTGCAAAAGGCAGAAGTATTAATGTTAAGTACTACTGCTAAGTTGTAGAGGAATTTATTCCATTTTGCACATAGCATCTTCATCCTGGTGGTTCAGTGAACAGGCTCAGGGGTCCTAAGGCAAGTGATTTGGCTATCTTCAGGAGAAGGTTGGGTGGAACAGGCTTCTTTGGATGTTTGTCACCCTCTAAAATTTCAGGTTCTTATTGTGTTGTCTTATTTATTTACTGTCATTTTAGTTTTCTGAATGATTTAATTCTGAACTGTTAATCAATCTCAGAAATGGTCTTTTTACTTAACTAATTAGGTTTAAATGCTGAAATGATAATTTATTTTTGTATAGTCGAATAAGGATTGAATGAAATACTTCTCTGTATTTTTCTACACACAGTTAAGTGCCGTACTCTAGTACATAGAAGTGAAATTATAATCAGATCAATATGATTGAAAATATCTTTGTTAGAAGCTGATTTCTATTTGAGTTTGCAAAAATCAGTAGAATATTTCCTATTTAAATGAATGAACTTTATTCAAATATCAAAGATATTTGTATTGCTTATACAAGGTTTTTTTATGAACTGGAAAATAGAGTTTATTTGCAATCAAATAGAGTATATTTTATACAGAATCATTATACAAAAACCTAGAGTTCAAATTGCAATATTTTAAGTCTAGGATAAACTTTGTTTACTAACCTTGTTTAAATACAAATATCCTTTCTTTAATACCTATAAGTTTATATTTCTGATCATCGAATTTCTCTTAAACTTAGAGTAAATAATTCATCCAAATCGAAATAATATTTATAAAAATATTATACCAAAAATAATCTACACTGTATTAAGTGTTTCAAAACCTAATCTACAACATTCAATTATATAGTAGTATCATAGAATATAATAGTAAATAATTACATCTCAAAGCAATTACAGGATTTTCCAAATAATTATTAATACACATCTCTAACTAGAAAAATAACTTTGAAATTATTTACTCATTATAAAACATGCTATTTATCTAAACAATAAAGTCATAAAACCAGCTAGGGTTTAACCCCAATTTAATTCATAACTTCAACATAGTATTTTAGGTATATAGTATCATCAAACATTTTATCAGGTTCTATAAACATAAACATGCTGAGTCGATTACGAATCTGGAGAAGTATTCTAACTACACATTATTTCAACTATTAAATTATACAAGCATCAACACTTTAAAAACAATTACAGACTAGAGCTCGAGACCTGCAAGGGCTCACCCCATGGGTCAGTACTAATTTAAATCACATAAACTGATTGGTGCAGGATTCAAGGCTTGGTACAGGGTTAGAAGATAGGTACAGGTACCCTGTATCATCCCTTAAAATCTATTAATAACTTAACCATTTATGCAGAGGTTTAGGGTTCGAGTCTCGACTTACCCAAACCTACTGTTTAGAATTATAATTTCTCACATTACAACTTAAGTGCGTAAATAAGAACTGGGTTCGAACCCCATAGTAACTATACACTAAACCAACCACATTCATAACAATTAGGGTTTCCACACAACAACAAACTTTATAGTCGGTAAGGCTTTTACAATTTAAAAACAATGACATTGAACTTTCCATATAAACCGAGAAGGCCATAAGCATAGATCAAAGCAAATTGCCTATATTTAAAACCAGAATTCACCTCTTAATTAATCCATAAAATTATTTTACATAATAGTATTTTGAAAAGAGTGTTGAGAAACCAACGCGAGCCAAAGGCTCGAGGGATAAACCCTCACAGTCATAACCGTTTGCCTTATGACTTACAAGTGTAAAAGCCCAACAATAAAGATAATAAACAAAGCAAATACAAGCTTGAACCGCAACTCGTCGAAGGTACCGTGGTAGGAAGCATTGCCTTTTTAAGATTCCACCACCTCACTTCATTACATAGAGAAAGCAACTTAGGTTGCCAAAGGAACCACCGAGGCTTACCTGTGTGTTCTATGCATCATAGCTTGAAGCAGCAAGTGCCATATCTCTCATGGTAAGTTTCGGCAGGAGGAAACATGTCCCTCTTTAACCAAAACAACAAACGGATTCGAGTTAACATCTTCATGCAGTAAGTTTCTATAGCAAAGGGTTTAAAAACTGTAACTTGTGAAAATATATTTACCTTTGTATCGGTATCACACTTGGAGCTTTAACCCCGAACTCCTTCATTCAAAACCATGTAGTGCCAAGTTTCTCCATTGAACCCTACAGTAGGATAACACCAACCCTGGTTCATATAGCATGCATGTGCTCAGTTGCAGGTTGTAGGTCACACCATCGAAACCCCAAAGGAGTTTGCAAAAGTCAATTTTTTCAAAACCTAGTTTTTTGAGGGCCTGTCGGCCTCTCCTACCACCTTCGGTGCCAAATGAATGTTATAAGTAAAGCATCGATGAAGTCAACCAAAACATAGCTAGGGTTTAATGCAAAACCCAAGAACTATCACGTGAAGTCAAGACACGGGACTGCCAACAAGCATTTCCACTGAGACCTCAATAAATAACATTAAATGTCACAGCTAATAAGCTCAGTACTCCTGCCAATGCAGAGTTCTACTTCGCCGCATTTTGATGGTCTACACTATGCATATAGCATATGGTATATATATTTGCATATAGTTTAAGGCTTATAGCATTTAAAATATAGTTAGGTCATGTTGTAAAACCTTTCATAATACAAGTTTGTAATTTGGATCGAACATTGCCATATTACTTATGCTTACATGAAAACTATAATTTGGATATTTCTAATACACTTAAGCTATGGTAATAATACAAATAAAACAACATTGTATAAATATGATATTGAAATGTGAAGCTAAACTCCATGAGAATCATAGTGAATACATAAGATAATAATAAGCTATGTAGAATGTATGTAGCTAAAAAATACATATAAAAATAACAGCGTAATGACTGAAGTCCGTAATTTAGTGATCATAGCTAGGGTAGGTCTTACCCTTGCAAAAATTAAAGTTCTCTATACAATGGAACTTAACATCGAAGGATAATTAAAGTATAGTAAAGTCAAATTGACATACATTGTTTGAGCTTCAGTTTGGAATCTCACTCTTACCTGTGATCTATAACAAAATTTAAGAGCATTAGCTATAAATAGCTAAGTAAGCCTCGGGGTACCCATAGGACCCCTTCATTACAAGGAAAACAAATAGTTAGTCACCACAGTCAAAATTATAACATAAGCACAAACGGATTAAATTACGATGTGCAGTATGAACAAGAAATAATTCAAGTTTTCAGACATTGATGTATCTTGTAAACATTTGTAATAATGATGCAATTAGACAAACGAATGATGATCACATAATGATGTTACATCACTAAAATAACTATCATAAATTCTTCATACATTAATATGTATTAACAACGATTACGACCATTTTAGTAATCATTGCTTATAAGTGACGTAACCCATTCAATCATCGACGACCACTTAAGTAGTTGCCATCATAGAAATTAATTAGTCTATGGTTAAATAAATTAAGTTAACATTAATGATACTTCTGCATAACATTTACAAGCATTTAATGCTACTTAGAAAATTTTAATTTTTTGTGAAATTTGGGGACGTTACATGTGGCATGAGAGCATGGTTCAAATACTAGGCCTGAAGTGGCTCAACTCACGCAATTAAAATTTTAAAACAGAACTGCAATTGCTCTTTTATTTTATTTGTTTTCTGTTCAACTCTCTATAAATTTAGCCTACAGGTATGGAAGGACCAACAGACTCAGCTGAGGACAAGTCCCATAATAATGAACAGAATAATAATGAACAAGGACACATTAATGCAGAAAATTTATTTGTTGAATTGAACGATAATTCATCTGAGTTACTAAGGACAGTTAATGACTTAAAAACAAAAATAAAAACTATTAAGGAGGAGAATGAACAAATTCTAAAAGCTCAAGAGGAGATGAATCAAATTATGTTGGATAAATTCCATAATAATGATAATGATAAGAGACTAGAAAACAAATCGGAATCTGGCACTATGTCCTACCAACGTAAGGTTAAAAAGTTAAAAATGACTAATTATGACAGTATTTCTTATTATGAATGTTATGAAAAATCAAACAGGAAAAAGCAAAAGTATTCAAGTGATAGTAGTGAAAGTGACTGCTACACTGAAAGAAAGAAGTACAAGCCATACGGAGAAATTTCTGGCAAATTTAAGAAAATCAAACCACGAACTTTTAATGGAGAAACAAAAAGAGTGAGGAAGCCGAAGCATGGCTGTACGGTATTAATAAGTATTTTCAAATCTACAACTACTCAAGTCATTTAAAAACTAGAATGGAAATTTATAATTTGACTGGAAAAGCAGATATCTTGTGGCAAGATTTACAAAGAGTAAAATGTTTAAAAGAGAAAAATGTAAGCTGGAGTAATTTTAAGAAGTATTTTAAAAGGAAGTTTCTGTCAGAACAGTATTATGAGGCACAAGATAAAGAGTTTTATGAATTAAAGTTAGGTTCCATGGATATGAAGGAATTAAGCAGCAAATTTTAAAATCTGTTAAGGTATGTACCTTACATTACTGAAGAAAAGCCTAAGGTACAGAGATTTCTGAGCTATTTACCCTCTCATATAAAAAATTGAATTGAATATGATGATCCCAAAACTCTTGAAGAGGCCATGAGGAAAGCAAATATCTATTATGAACATAACAAGAAAAGGGAAGTCCTACCAAGTTGGAAAGTAAAGAAGACTAATAATTTTTAACAAAGGAAAAAGCATTTTTCTTTTAATCGCAACTTTGGAAATAGTAATTCACGCAATTATTCTAACAAAAAATTTCAAGGGAATAATTCAAGGGGTAATGAACAGTCAAAATTTACAACTGCAAGAAACAGAGATCCACCTAAATTTTTTGTTAAAAACAATGAACAGAACGAACCTGTTAAATGTTGGGAATGTCAGGGACCTCACTATGCATCAAACTTCCCACTCAGAAAGAGGACCGTCAACAACATACATACAGTACAGGAGGAAGCGCGTGTTGGTGACTTAGTGAGGGAGATACCCAGGAGAAATGCAGCTTTGGAAAACAGACAAGCTGATAATCAAACTTCAATGGTTGAAGTGGAAGGTATGCCGAAAAATAAACCCATTTCTATTTTAATTGATCCAGGAGCAAGTCTTAGTTATGTGTCACCTGAGTTAGTGAAATGTTGCAATTTGAAAATAGACAAGTTTGATAAGTCATGGCTGGTCCAATTAGCTATTGGAACTAAAAGAAAGGTGACAGATTATGTAAAAGAGTGTGAATTATCTATGAATTAGTTTAGGACTCATGTTAAGTTGAATGTGTTACCTTTAGGTTCTTACGATGTTCTGCTTGGAATGGATTGGTTGGAAAAGCATAGGGTAGTGTTAAATTGTTTTGAAAAGACTTTTACTTGTTTGAATGATGAATGTAAAACTATAACAGTAAAAGGAATTCCTAGAAAGACATCTGTTAGACAAATCTCTGCTTTGCAAGTTAAAAAGGTTGTTCGAAAGGGGTGTAAATTGTTTGCTGTAAATGCAATAAATGACAAACAATCAACTAAGGAAGATAAGTTTAAGTTGGAAGACATACCCATTATAAAGGAATTTTTGGATGTATTCCCGAAAGAAATTCCAGGACTACTTCTAAAAACGGAACTAGATTTTACCATTGAGTTAGTACCAGGAGCAGTACCAAACCCGAAGGCTCCTTACAGAATGACCATTCTAGAACTTAATGAACTTAAATCATAGTTAAAGGAACTAATTGATAAAAATTACATAAGGCCAAGCGTGTCTCCATGGGGAGCACCTGTCATTTTTGTTAAAAAGAAGGACAAAACTATGCATTTATGCATAGATTACCGTCAATTAAATAAAATGACCATAAAGAACAGATATCCTTTGCCCCGCATTGATGATATATTTGATCAACTGCATGGTGCAACGATATTTTCTAAGATAGATTTGAGTTCAAGGTACCATCAAGTTAGGATTAAAGATGAGGACATCTTTAAGACTACTTTCAGAACCCGTTACGGGCACTACAAGTTTGTGGTTATGCCTTTTGGGCTAACCAACGCTCTAGCAGTTTTCATGTGTTTAATGAATAATGTATTACATAATTACTTGGATAAATTTGCAGTGGTATTTATTGATGACATCCTAATTTATTCTAAGACGAAAGAGGAACACGATGAACATTTAAAGATAATTTTACAAGTGTTAAGAGAACATCAAATTTACACTAAGTTCAACAAATGTGATTTCTTTAAAGATAAAATACAGTATCTAGGGCACGTGATATCCAAGGATGGAATTGCAGTAGATCTAGACAAGATAAAGGGCGGGCACATAAGGTTTCTCCCCAAATCTATTGCAACAACGACGCGCTAGCGGGAATAAAATGAAAATGCACACACACCTACGGCAGCGCGCACGTTTTGCTAGGTTCGGTACCAAACTGAGGCATGCGTGCGTTGCTGGAGCATGCATGTGTTTGGCGCGCGTGTGCTTAGTGGAGCGCACGGGTTCCTATTAAAAAAAATAGGGCAGAATGTTTCCATTCTACCCAACGAACCCAAGAGCGACTTCCTCTCCACGTGTGCGTGACTACAATGACCAAAAGAGGCAATTTCCACTCCAAAACCCACCAAATCCATCCACCAACTCATCAACAAGTCAATTGGATAGGTAAATTCCAATTTTGTTTGTCATTTTATTGATTGTTTGTGTCATTTTATTGATTTTTTTTTGTTTATTAAATTGGTAATTATTCCAAATTATTAAAACAATGGAGAAATTTCCAATTGCAGATTGTAAACCCACATAATGAGTGAACGAAATTTTAACCCGGAGACCGGTGGAACACAAGAAAACCCAAACCTTGGACCCAATGTCGAAGAAAATCATAATCCCTAACCAAATTTTGAATAAGATGACCTTACCCATTATGTAAATTAAATGAGAGTGCACACTCGAGAACTAAGAAACTCGAGGGAACCATCTCGAGTGTGTCTTGCCACATCAATTGTGAGCTCAATTGACTCCCTCATCCATGCACATCACCAATTGACTGTCATGACTGAATTTAGAGATAGGATGCGGGAGTCTTACTCCATGGGCATTTCCAAGGAAGAAATAAAAGATTTGAATATTACAAAGGCCCAATTATATAGTATGTTCACCGAGCCAAGAACACAACAACCACTGAACACTAGAAAGCCACGTGTTTGCATGGATTGGTGTCATTACCAACCATGGAGGGACAATTCGATGCAGAGGTGGTTCATGGTGTATGATAAACCTCCTTGCAATAATAGGGAGGTTCCATAGTACTTCCTTTAGCAAATGGGCTGAGTTTTGCCTCGATTTACATGTCAACTATTTTGACATAACTGAGTTCCAGGGTGTTGGGCGTGGCTCTTCCCAAGATCGACCTACTGCGAGGAGGAACCCACTAAGAGGGCCACCAGCTCCTAGGTGCAATCCCAACCCCTCTCCCCAACCACCTTAGTTACCCCACAAACTTGATAAGATTGAAGAGGCAATGAGGAATGTTGCACGTGGACTCCTTAGATACACTGCCTTTGTAGCAATGACTACAGTGGAGAGGTCGGTTGACCTTGATAGAGATTCAGGTATAGGGCCTTCACGACAGGGTCAGGATATACCTGTCACCGGTGGTAGACATGCTGGGCATTCTAGTTCGACGAGGAAAATGCCACATCTTTGTCCCCATTGCGGGCACACTTGCCCTGGCCCGATCGAGGGCTATTATATGGAGTAGGTTAGCAACTTTTTTAATGTGTTTTCAATCACCACTTGATAATTTGTAAAGTATTTTTGTTTGACTTAAACTTTTATTTTAATGTACAGTTATTTAGAGTTGAGACACTAACATGGGAGAATGTAGGATCTCCCAACCTGGATGCAGCAATGGCAACTGCAACTGAAATTGCGGCACCTCACACAGAGGTATTTTTAGTACCTCACACAATATTGCTATTACTTATGGCATTTATATTATTTAAGTATTTATATTTATGGCATACACGTTGATACTTCGTACAATGTTTTTGAATATCTTGATTGCCTAAATAATGAATTGTTTAATATGTTCATAAAATGCATGCATTTTGGTGTCCACAGGTGTTTCCTGACTATGGTGATCAACCATCCCTTCCAGGGATTGACAGATCACCATATACACAAGTATAATTTTTAGTTTAAAGCACGCTTTTAATTTGAATTGTTACGACTTACTATGGTTTAATTTATTGTTTGCTTACTAAATTGTGATATTACAAATGTATATGTAGGTGCCACTAACAGCTGCAGGATCCCCATTTTAGTCCTATGTTTCCACCCTCTCCCATGAGTCGCCCCCCTCACTTCCATCTAGACCCATCCCTCCGTCCACCCCCTCCCTTCCATCCAGCCTCCCCTCTCTGACCATACTCCCCCCTCCATCCATCCTCCCCCACTCGTCCATGCCCCCCCATCTATACATCCTCCCCAATTTATCCACGCCCCCCTGTCTATCCATCCTCCTCCATTCGTCCACGCCCTCCCTTTCTTCCATCTTCCCCTCTTTGTCCACAACCTCCCTTCCGTCCATCCTCCTCCCTATATCCAAGATTTCCCTCCCATTCACCATCCCTCAACATCCCCCGTAGCCCTTTTTGTTCGATACCCTCTATCGTACAATTGGTAGGGGTTCATCGTCCACGATGTCCTCCTCCACCCCATACCACCATGTCTTCTCCCACCATATCTTCCCCACTTCTCGCCACTATTGTGGCATCTACTCTTCCAGTATCCTCATCTGTATCTCCAGTGGTTGCACCTATAGTGACTGCAACTACATCTATGCCCCCCCCATCACTGCATCGGAGCTGGTTGTCCAGCCATCTGCTCCACCTACTATCCTAGAAGCCCAACCATGTCCATCGTCGGAGGTGTTCACGGTGAGAATCAAGCTAATTTATGAAAATATTTTGATGCATTAACAAAAATTAATTTAAGCAATTATTACTTTTCAATGAAATGATTGTTGTAAATGTTGTAGGATGGAATTGCTAAGAGGATCCACAGATCCAAGACACATGTCTCACATTTCCTACTCGCATCAGAGGTGATTTATTTAAGATTCGAATTCTACATTTGTTTTATAAATGTGGTAAATGTTACAAATGCTTGAAACTAACGGTATCTTATATCATTTGTTCCAAAGCCCAGAGAGACGGTCTACTCCTAGAGGGAAGAAGACCTGAGATACCAGTAGCTTGAAGAGGAAGAAGATCGACTTTGGAGATGTGCTTGGGAGTGATGGGGGTGGTCACAATGCTTGAAACACCATGTTATGTACATTAGCCATGATGTGGTAGTTTTGTGCTCCAATTTCCATGTACTTTGTATTTATGGCATGAGTTGCCATTGTATGTACATTGGGAACCATGTTCCACTATTTGCCAGAAATTGTATATGTTTGGATGAGTTTTGTAGCCTTGATGTACATGGATTTTCAGTTATGCGATTTATATATCTCGTTGTCTAATGTTGTTGTCTCATGTTGTGTGTATCATGATGTGATGTTGTCTAAATTTGGTTTTTACTTCTATCCGTCCATGGCATGCGGTCTTAAGTTTTGGTACCAATGATGTCCATGCATTAGTTGATCATGTGAATCAACCTGAAGCTTACCTAGATCTTAGAAGAGAAGTTGGATATCATAGTTCAGCTGGTTTATCTTTCCACATGTAAAAGTTTGTAATGGTATCTATGTTAAGAAAACATTATAAACATAGGCTAACTCAAACAAAATCATGTGTGAGAATTAATCAAAAAACAAATGGAATAAATGGATGGACAAATCACACCTCATGGCACATAAGATATATATTGGGAACTTGAGTACTAGGAAAAGAATTCTTAAAAATAGGAAATTTTCATTGTTGTCAAAAGGTTAAAATGAGATCCAACATGATTTTTAATAGCTCTACATGATAATGAGATCCAAAATGTCCATACTCTACATAATGAAATGTCGTCACTAGTATTTATATTGTCCATTTTGTCTACTTAAGATCATGCAACAAATTAATAACCAAGTCATGGAATCATTTCTTAATCAATTGTCACCATAAAAATAGGACAACCTTGAGCACAATGTATAGCTAGCTCATTAATTCTCACTCACGGATATAGCCACCTTTGATTTGATGACCATCACATCCACTACCATTTACAATTAGGACTTCCTTAATTTATCATTATGTGATAGCGATCTAATATTATGTAGACACATTGACTTAAACACATATAGTTGACATTACAATAAATGACTACCATGAGGTGTATTTTTGAGGCTATATCCACCTCAACACACCAACTTGTTACCCCAGTACCCCAAATTCTTTTGAATTCTGTCTGGAAGGGATTGAGGGGTATTAGGACATCATAATTCATCTATTGGACACTCAGACACTTGTTAAAGACATTTAGGACAAGTGCATTACATCAATGGAGTCACAAATACACCCTCATCAAATTGCATGCATCCATTAGTGTGCCATCAACACTAGAACATGCAAGCATTACTACATGTTGGACTAAGCTTTACTAATGTTATGATAATATTAGGTTTGCCATCCATTGAGAAGGTTTCCACAGGTGTGCATATCCACCATATAAAAATATTCATGGTACAACCAATTTCAAACCATTAGGTTTCGAAATTAGGTATCCGGTGCTAGGTACAACGGTTGTCTAGTTGTATGCACCCTTTCTATATAGATGAGAAACTATGCATATATGTGTATAGCGATTTGGATTCAAATGTATCCACATGAATATATATGTACAATGAAAATGATTTAACTTTTATATGTATTATAATTTAGGGCTAGATCTCAGGCTACATAATAGGGTTTCATTGTGATTATAATATAAACTAGGGTTTTTAGGCTAGGCTCTCGTGTTTCTAGGCTAGGATCCAAGCTCTAGGGTCACCATATTAATGTTTAATTCCACTAGCATGACATCATTCTCACCAATACCATGCCCACTACTACAATCACCATCAAGCCTCTTAATCCCACTTTGTACATTTCCAATACTTCCAAGTTAAAATTTATAGGTCTTGTTGCTAAAAGCTTCTCACTTATCTATTCACATAGAACAATCCACTTCCGTGAAATATTTGTTGTAGCTTGGTATGTGCAAGTTCA
Organism: Larix kaempferi; assembly: GCA_027924585.1. NCBI lineage: Eukaryota > Viridiplantae > Streptophyta > Pinopsida > Pinales > Pinaceae > Larix > Larix kaempferi. Next base: position 11,019,237 of record BSBM01000779.1, on the reverse strand, counting down.
CATGCAATAATAGTTGAGAATCCAAAACATCCTATACCTTGGAAAAAAAACCTTATTAATCTTCTTTAGATAAAGGAAGGGGAGAAGATCATAGTACAGTCTCAATAGCAATGTGTTTTTAAATGAATAGCCTATATAAAGGGCATACTATATTTATCTGGTCTTTAAAGCCAAGTAATTTGGAATAAAATGTCACAATTTCAATTACACCATTAATGCAACGTGTTAAAATTGAAAGTTTTGTTTTGTTCCATTACATGTGCCCAAACATTAACTTCCACGAATTATCATTTAATAAAAAAAAATTATTAAATGATATTTTTTAAGTCTAACTTCATTGCTGAAGGGTTATTTTGTCACTAAAACTTTGTATCAAGGGCAAAGTAAAAATTCAAAACGTAAAAAAAATTTAGTGATCTCCACCATCATCATCATCATCATCATCATCATCACCATCATCATAAACATCTTCATCATCATCACCACCATCACCACCATCATCATCATCAACATTTTCATCATCATTGTCATCTCTAGGTTCCTCACCAACATCTCCATCATCATCATCATCATCTTCATCACCATCACCATCACCATCAACATCTTCATCATCATCACCATCATCATCAACGTCTTCATCATCATCATCATCAACATCTTTATCATCATTGTAATCTCTAGGCTCCTCATCAACATATCCATCATCATCATCTTCTCCATCATCATGATCATCATCATCTTCCTCACCATCACCATCATCATCAACGTCTTCATCATCACCATCATCATCATCATCATCATCAACATCTTCATCATCATTGTGATCTCTAGGTTCCTCATTAACATATCCATCATCATCATCTTCTCCATCATCATCATCATCATCTTCATCACCATAACCATCATCATCACCATCATCATCATCATCAACATATTCATCATCATTGTCATCTCTAGGTTCCTCATCAACATCTCCATCATCATCATCTTCTTCTTCATCATCATCATCATCTTCATCACCATCACCACCATCATCAATGTATTCATCATCATCACCATCTTCATCATCATTGTCATCTCTAGGTTCCTCATCAACATCTCCATCATCATCATCTCCTTCATCATCATCATCATCATCATCATCACCATAACCATCATCATCAACGTCTTCATCATCATCAACATCTTCATCATCATTTTCATCTCTAGGTTCCTCATCAACATCTCCATCATCATCATCATCATCATCATCATCATCATCATCATCTTCATCACCATCACCATCATCATCAACGTCTTCATAATCATCACCATCTTCATCATCATTTTCATCTCCTCATCATCTTCTCCATCATCATCATCATCATCATCTTCATCACCATCACCATCATCATCACCATCATCATCATCATCACCAACATCTTCATCATCATTGTGATCTATAGGTTCCTCATCAACATCTCCATCATCATCATCTTCTCCATCACCATCATCATCATCTTCATCACCATCACCATCATCATCAACATCTTCATCATCATCACCATCTTCGTCATCATCACCATCTTCATCATCATTGTCATCTTTAGGTTCCTCATCTCCATATCCATTATCATCATCTTCTTCATCATCATCATCATTATATTCATCACCATCAACATCATCATCAACGTCTTCATCATCATAACCATCTTCATCATCACCATAAGTGCCTGGTCGACGATTTGCAAATTTGACCCCAATGTGCAAAAATTGCACACTCCCTCACTGAGCAAAACCCTAGTTTCCAAAATGGACCTACAAGATGACACGTGGGGCATTAGACTAGAGGAGAGGGAAACCCATAGCACTATCTCAACGTCCTGAATCCAACGGAGTCGACGGTTCGTTGGTCCAAGCCATGGTCATCATTCTATGGCTCGTTTTGTCTCGCATCCAAAAGGCCTTCAGGGACACCTGCTGGATACCTACTGGGGAATTAGAACTCCAACCATGCAACAAAACTGGGTTTCGAGGAGTCCTGCAAGTGTGTCTAGGAAGGTTACGGCTGGGAACAATAACCATAAGTGCTTGATGGATGATTTTGCAAAGTTGACCCTTGTGTGCAAAAATTGCGCACTCCCTTATTGAGAAAAACCCTAGTTTCCAAAATGGACCTACAAGGTGACACCTGGGCCATGGGACTAGAGGAGATGGGAACCCCTAGCACTATCCCGATGTCCTGAATCCAACAAAGTTGACAGTTCGTTGATCTGAGCCACAGTCCTCATTCTATGGCTCATTCTATCTCGCATCCAAAAGGCCTTCAGGGACACCTGCTGGATACCTACCGGGGACATAGAACTCCAACCGTGCAACAAAACTGGGTTCCGGGGAGTCTTGTAAGTGTGTCTAGGAAGGTTACGGCTGGGAATAATAGCCATAAGTTCTCGGTGGATGATTTTGCAAAGTTGACCCCCGTGTGCAAAGATTGCACACTCCCTTACTAAGCAAAACCCTAGTTTCCAAAATGGACCTACAAGGTGAAACCTGGGCCATGAGACCGGAGGAGAGGGGTACCCCAAGCATTATCCCGATGTCCTTAATCCAACGGAGTCAACGGTTCATCGATCCGAGCCATGATCGTCATTCTATGGGTCATTCTGGCTCGCATCCAAAAGGCCTTCAGGGACACCTGCTGGACACCTACCGGGGGCATAGAACTCCAACCGTGCAACAAAACCGGGTTCTGGGGAGTCTTGCAAGTGTGTCTGGGAAGGTTGCGGCTGGTAATGCTAGCCATAAGTGCCCGGTGGATGATTTTGCAAAGTTGACCCTTGTGTGTAAAAATTGCACACTCCCTCACAGAGAAAAACCCTAGTTTCCAAAATGGACCTACAAGATGACTCCGAGGCCATTGGATCGGAGCAGAGGGGAACCCCTAACACTATCCTCATGTCCTGAATCTGACGGAGTTGACGGTTCGTCGATCCGAGCCATGGTCGTCATTCTATGGCTTGTTCTATCTCGCATCCAAAAGGCCTTCATGGGCACTTGTTGGATACCTACTGGGGGCATAGAACTCCAACCGTGCAACAAAATCGGGTTCTGGGGAGTCCTACAAGTGTGTCTAGGAAGGTTTCGACTGGGAACGCTAGCCATAAGTGCCCGGTTGAGGATTTTTCAAATTTGACCCTAATGTGCAAAAATTGCACACTCCCTCACTGAGGAAAACCCTAGTTTCCAAAATGTACCTATAAGATGACACCCAGGCCATTGGACCAGAGGAGAGGGGCACCCTTAACACTATCCTGACATCCTGAATCCAACGGAGTTGACGATTTGTGGATCTGAGCCACGGTCGTCATTCTATGGCTCGTTCTATCTCGCATCCAAAAGGCCTTAAGGGACACCTGCTGGATACCTACTAGGGGCATAGAACTCCAACTGTGCAACAAAACAGGGTTCCGGGGAGTCCTGCAGGTGTGTCTAGGAAGGTTTCGGATGGGAACGCTAGCCATAAGTGCCTGATGGATGATTTTGCAAAGTTGACTCACGTGTGCAAAAATTGCACTCCCTTACTGAGCAAAACCCTAGTTTCCAAAATGTACCTACAAGGTGACACCTAGGCCATGGGACTAGAGGAGAGGGGCATCCCTAGCACTATCTCGATGTCCTGAATCCAATGTAGTCGACATTTTGTCAATCCGAGCCATGGTCGTCATTCTATGGCTTGTTTTATACATTTTTCTCCAATATAACCACCTTCCCTACTATTCTTTTTGGTGGATCGTCCCACGCTACATATAAAATCAATATTATGTTTTTGAAATCCCTTCTCATTGTTAAAAGCTATCAAGGTCACAGGAGCTCCTACGCCAGTGACATATTCAGTTGTAATGACAAATTCCAACGAAGGTTCCACATGTGGTTCAGATTCATTGTTCTCCACATTCTGCACCCAAAACAAAACACTAATCTTACCACGAAAACAGAGAAAACATATAAGATTATAAAATGACTACTAAAATTGTAACTTAGTAATTACCTAAATCAGCTCCATCAAAAAATGCACATCCCTAGTGTATAATTTAATAGATAATTGTTTAACTGCTTGATGTAAATCTTTTGTAAGTGGATTTTCTTTTTCCCCAACACAGAACTTGTCTTTCCTGATCTTTTCAATATGTTCCTTGGGGGTCTCCATAAATGTCACCAAACATAATCCACAGTAAAATCCTTTATCACCAAACACAATTCACAGTAGAATCCTGTCATTAAAAAAATAAAAATAAAAAACTAGTTTAGTATAAGCGGACATGAAAATATATAATAGAGTCACATGGCCCGAGTCACTTGAATCATGACGAATTATATTTCTTCAATACTATGCCAATACAATTCCTTGGATTTCTAGATCAATCAAACCCATGACCTAGAGAAACAACTCAAGTTTCTCCTCTATTGTTATGGTTGGCCTCAAATTTGTGAAAGGCCTAAGGATAAGGCCATACTTATCACACTGCAAGATACTCTTGGTCACTTCCAAGATGCAAGAGCCTCTGAACCACTTTTGAAAAAGAATGCTTACTAGATCCTTTTCGGCCTCAAATGCATCAGCAATGGAGAAACAACTCAGGTTTCTCCTCTGTTGTTACGGTTGGCGTCAAATTCATGAAAGGCCTAAGGATAAGGCCATACTTATCACACTGCAAGATACTCTTGGTCACTTCCAAGATGTAAGAGCCTCTGAACCACTTTTGAATGCTTACCCGAATGGCCCCGGGGTGCCTGACTAAAATGCCCGTAGAACCCAAACCATGGCTCTGTTTGTGAATTTGTTGATTTCGATGGGTCTGGGGCACCACATATCAGCTAGGCCCCCTCCCACCATGCCTTGAACACCCAAAAATGGCGCCAATGCACCATCTCCAGAGCTAGGGTTTTTCTCAGTGAGGGCCATTCCAATTTCACTCAAGTGGGGCATTTCCTGTTCGAAGGGCCCCGGGCATGCGTGGACAGGTCCACAATAGCCACGTGGACCTGTGGGAGCCTACGAAATCCAAGTCTGCTCGCCGGTTTGGGTTGCGTGGCCCCAGAGAAAATCCTCCAAGTGTCTCGGAATGGCCTCGGGGTGCCCGACTAAAATGCCCGTAGCACCCAAACCGTGGTTCCGTTTGCTAATCTGTCAATTTCAATTGGTTTGAGGCACCAGGTTTCAGCTAGGGGACCCCCCCATCGTGCCTTGAAGACCCAGAAATGGTGCTAATGTGCCATCTCCAGAGCTAGGGTTTTGCTTAGTGAGGGCCATTCCAATTTCCCTCAAGGGGGGCATTTCTCATCTAAAGGCCCCCTGGCATGTGTGGCCATAGCGGACAAGTCCACAATGGCCACATGCACCTGTGGGATCTGACGGAATCCAAGTCCGCTCACCGAATTGGGTTCCGTGGCCCCGAAACAAATCTTCAAAGTGTCCCTCAATGGCCCCAGGGTTCCTGAGTAGAATGCCTGTAGCACCGAAACCGTGGCTCCATTCGTGAATCCGTCGATTTTGGTGGGTCCGGGACGCCATGTTTCAGTTAGGGGACCCCCCACAACATCGCTCAAAGACCCTGAAATGGAGCCAATGAGCCATCTCTGGAGCTAGGGTTTTGCTCAGTGAGGGCCATTCCAAATTCGCTCAAGGGGGCCATTTCTTGTCCGGAGGCCCCTAATCATGCATGGCCACTGTGGATAGGTCCATAATGGCCACGTGGACCTATGGGAGTTGACAGAATCCAAGTCCACTCACCGGTTTGGGTTCCATGGCCTTGGGGCAAATCCTGAGGGTGTCCCTGAATGGCCCCCGAGTGCCCGACTAGAATGCCCGTAGAACCCAAAGAGTGGCTCTGTTCGTAAATCCATCGATTCCAGTGGGTTTGGGGCACTAGGTTTCAGCTATCCCCTCCCCCACACCATCCCTCAAAGACCCGGAAGCGGTGCCAATGAGCCATCTCCGGATCTAGGCTTTTTCTTAGTGATGGCCAATCCAAATTCGCTCAAGGGGTCCATTTCTCGTTCGAAGCCCCCCGGGCATGCGTGGACACCGTGGACAAGTTCACAATGGCCATGTGGACTTGTGGGATCCGACGGAATCCAAGTCCACTCGCCAGTTTGGGTTCTGTGGCCCTAGGGAAAATCCACAAGGTGTCCCTAAATGGCCCCGGGGTGCCCGACTAGAATGCTCGTAGCACCCAAACCATGGCTCCGTTTGTGAATCCGTCGATTTCGGTGGGTCTGGGATGCCAGGTTTCAGCTAAGGAACCCCCCATAGCATCTCTCAAAGACTCGGAGGCAGTGCCAATGAGATATCTATGGATCTAGGGTTTTGCTCAGGGATGGCCATTCCAAATTCGCTCAAGAGGGGCATTTCTCATCCGGAGGCCCCTAAGCATGCGTGGACACCATGCACATGTCCACAATGGCCATTGTGGACCTGTCCACAGTGGCCACGCATGCCGAGGGGCCTCCGGATAAGAAATGGCCCCCTTGAGCGAATTTGGAATGGCCCTCACTGGAATTGATGGATTTGTGAATGGAGCTATGGTTTGGGTTCTACGGGCATTCTAGTCGGGCACCCCAGGGGCATTTAGAGACACCTTGAGGATTTTCCCCATGGCCACGGAACCCAAACCGGTGAGAGGACTTGGATTCTGTCAGCTCCCAAAGGTCCATGTGGCCATTGTGGATCTGTCCATGGTGGTCATGCATGCTCGAGGGCCTCTGGACGAGAAATGGCCCCCTTGAGCGAATTTGGAATGGCCCTCACATTGGGGTCAAATTTGCAAAATCATCAACTGAGCTCTTATGGTTAGCGTTCCCAACTGAAACCTCCCTAGACACACTTGTAGGACAGCCCCAAAACCCGGTTTTGTTGCATGGTTGGAGTTCTATGCCCCCGGTAGGTATTGGGCAGGTGTCCCTTAAGGCCTTTTGGATGCGAGACGGAACGAGCCATAGAATGACGATCATGGCTCAGATCAATGAACCCTCAAATCCATTCGATTCAGGACATCGAGATAGTGCTAGGGGTGCCCCTCTTCTCCGGTCCAATGGCCCAGGTGTCATCTTCTAGGTCCATTTTGTAAACTAGGGTTTTGCTCAATGAGGGAGTGTGCAATTTTTGCACATTGGGGTCAAATTTGCAAAATCGTCGATCGGGCACTTATGGATAGTGTTTCCATCCAGAACCTTCCTAGACACATTTGTAGGACTCTCCGGAACCTGGTTTTGTTGCACGGTTGGTGTTCTATGCCCTCGATAGGTATCTAGCAGGTGTCCCTGAAGGCCTTTTGGATGCGATATAGAACGAGCCATAGAATGACGGACGTCGCTCAGATCGACGAACCGTCGACTCTATTGGATTCAAGACGTCGGGATACTACTAGGGGTGCCCCTCTCCTCCAGTCCCATGGCCCAGGTGTCACCTTGTAGGTCCATTTTGGAAACTAGGGTTTTGCTCAGTAAGAGAGTGTGCAATTTTTGCACACGAGGGTCAACTTTGCAAAATCATCCACCAGGCACTTATGTCTAGCGTTCCCAGCCGGAACCTTCCTAGACACACTTGCAGGACTCCCCGGAACCCAGTTTTGTTGCACAGTTGGATTTCTATGCCCCCGGTAGGTATCCAATAGGTGTCCTTGAAGGCCTTTTGGATGCGAGACAGAACAATCCATAGAATGATGATCGTGGCTTGGATCGATGAACCGTAAGATACGTTGGATTTAGGATATTGGGATAGTGCTATGGGTGCCCCTCTCCTCCGGTCCCATGGCCCAAGTGTCACCTTGGAGGTCCATTTTGGAAACTAGGGTTTTTCTCAATAAGAGAGTGTGCAATTTTTGCACATAGGGATCAACTTTGCAAAATCATCCACCGAGCACTTATGGCTAGCGTTCCTAGCCGTAACTTTCCTAGACACACTTGTAGGACTCCTCGGAACCTGGTTTTGTTGAACGGTTGGAATTCTATGCCCCCGGTAGGTATCCAGAAGGTGTCCCTAAAGGCCTTTTGGATGCGAGACAAAATGAGCCATAGAATGACGAATGTGGCTCGGATCGACAAACCATCGACTCTGTTGGATTCAAGACATCGAGATAGTGGTAGGGGTGCCCCTCTCCTCCAGTCCCATGGCACAGGTGTCATCTTGTAGGTCCATTTTGGAAACTAGGGTTTTGCTTAGTAAGGGAGTGTGCAATTTTTGCACACGGGGGTCAACTTTGCAAAATCATCCACCGGGTACTTATGTCTAACGTTCCCAGCCATAACCTTCCTAGACACACTTGCAGGAATCCCTGAAACCTAGTTTTGTTCCACGATTGGAGTTCTATGCCCCCGGTAGGTATCCAGTAGGTGTCCTTGAAGGCCTTTTGGATGCGAGACAAAACGAGCCATAGAATGACGACCGTGGCTCGGATTGACGAACCGTCGACTCCATTGGATTCAAGATGTCAGGATAGTGCTAGGGGTTCCCCTCTCCTTTGGTCTCGTTGGATTCAAGATGTCGAGATAGTGCTAGGGTTTCCCCTCTCCTCCGGTCCCATCGACTCCGTTGGATTCATGATGATGAAGATGGTGATGATGATGAAGACGTTAATGGTGAAGGTGATGGTGATGAAGATGATGATGATGATGATGAAGAAGATGTGATGATGGAGATGTTGATGAGAAACCTAGAGATGACAATGATGATGAAGATGTTGATGATGATGATGATGATGGTGATGATGATGAAGACGTTGATGATGATGGCGATGGTGATGGTGACGGTGATGAAGATGATGGCGATGAAGAAGATGATGATGATGGAGATGTTGATGAGGAACCTAGATATGACAATGATGATGAAGATGGTGATGATGATGGTGATGATGATGAAGATGTTGATGATGATGATGATGGTGATGATGATGATGATGATGAAGAAGATGATGATGATGGAGATGTTGATGAGGAACCTAGAGATGACAATGATGATGAAGATGTTGATGATGATGATGATGGTGATGATGAAGAAGACATTGATGATGATGGTGATGATGATGAAGACGTTGATGATGATGGTGATGGTGATGAAGATGATGATGACAAAGATGTTGACGAGGAACCTAGAGACGACAATGATGATGAAGATGGTGATGATGATGATGATGAAGATGTTGATGATGATGTTGATGATGATGATGATGATGGTGATGATGGTGTTGATGTTGATGATGACAAGTCCCTCTAAGTGGTTATCTATAGGAATCAAGCATCAATATTCAACCATAAATGAGCGTGTTTTAAAATAAATTGTTAGGATACATATCTAAGAGTCTAGAAGCTCTCTATGCATTTGTCCATCAAATTTTCTCAAGGAGATTCTAGTATCTAGTTAGAATATATTAGTGGAAACCGTACCTTGATGACACGATGCTTGGATAAGGGAAAAACCCCAAAATATAGCTGTTTTTGGGTGAGCACTGAGCATGGTGAACCAAATCTATGAATATGTGTATTGTTAAATATAATTTTGTTGGGTGAATCCAATAACCAACATAATCAATATAATATAAGAGTTTTTTGGGTTGGGGATATACCTCAAGTTACCCAAAGCATGGAAATAGTTTAGGTGGGCACCAAACCAAGAGAACAATTTTTTTTGAAGAGGACATGTGGGGTGGGAGGTCGACCTCCAAAAAATCAAGCATTGACATGGGTGAGGTAGGTCTAAAGCCTCCCTCATGGACATTTCCAACCATTAGGTGACAATGATGAACATGTTAGTGCTACTCAATTAGATGATGAAGTAGCTCAAGACAATATGGAAGTTGTTGCATCACATGTATCTCTAGAACCGATTCAAAATGACACTATTGAATTGAGTATGATTGAAGGTTGTCAAGTGGCAAGAAGCCTCAATGAACAAATGACATTACAAAGCCAAAAAACCTAGCATGAATGGTTATCATAAGCCATGATGAATATGAATATGAATATTGTTACTAACGCTAATGAAAAAAGCCTTAACATGCCCTCGTTGCCAACATATTTGAACAACAATGAAATTATCCATTATTATGTGGATGAAGGCAATGAAGAACCAACTCAAGAAGCCAATGAAGAAGAATCATAGCTCCCAAATGATCCTCATATTCATCCAAGTACTAGACCAATATTGAAACAATTCCTAAAGCTCCAAATGGAGAGAGTGGTAGAGAAAATAGGGGCAATATCCAGATTTGGGTGTTGCAGGCATCTTGGTAAGACCTAGGGTTTGAGGATCGAAATTCCAAGATAGACATGTAGACTTGGATTCTATAAGTTGAGTTCTCTAGTGGTGTACTTATGTGACGTGACAAACCCTTCTAATAGTGATCCTATCCCACTCGGAGTCCAGATACCCCCTATTGAGGGTACGTGTGGTGGTTCGCAGATTCTAGGGCTAGATTAGGTTTCTAGGATTCTAGATTAGTTTCTAAGGGTTATATTAGTGTTTCTAGGGCTAGTTTAGGTTTCTAGGACTAGATTAGGTTTATAGTATTCTAGCTTAGTTTTCTAGTGTTAAATTAGTGTTTCTAGGGTTAGTTTAGCTTTTTAGGATTTCTAGGGATAGATTATGTTTGTAGGGTTATATTCGTGCTTCTAGGGTTAATCATGCATGAATAAACAATCACATGGCTATAAATCATAACTCAAACATCAAATAAACGATATAAGATAATGATATCAAATAAACTATCTAACATGAATAACATTAATCATACATGAATAAACAATCACATGGCTATATTATGTACCTCAATCAATTAGGCCTTCTGGATCCTCTCGATATTTAATTATCTCGAACAACCTCTCATGCTCTACATGAGGTAGTAAGTAGCATACCTTGTTTGATGATTTCGTTGACATCGTCTGTAGTTGGATGTTTGTACCAACGATCAAGTGCATAAAGTGATACACCCGCGACCCTAGTCTATTATCCGTGTATGTGTAGCCATTGCTCTTTGGTCCCTTTCCATCCACTGTAAGATATTCCCCCTGAACAACCATCGAGCTAGTCGGAAAGGTAATGCCTTCACTATCCATTAATGATGCGAGGAGGGCTTGCTTCCTCTGGATGCATCGTTCCAACCAATAATTCATCCCAATTGCTCTATCTGTCGGGGTGACAACTATGTAGATGTGTCCTGCAAAATGCATTTTACGGTCGTATTCCAACAAGTAGTGGTTTGATAACTTGGATAATTACATATAAACAAGGAGGGAACCAGGATATGCATGCAAAAATGTTTACCTGGCTGTACAAGATCATATATATGATCATATTCATTTGAAATAGAGGAATGGCCTTCCTCTAACTGGATTGTTTCAACAACTGCATGTGGGTCCACTACAAGTGATACATGATCCCGTTCATCAACCCAATCCATTGATTCACACTCATCCCACTCACAACTGCTGCAAGACCCACAAAAGAAAGCAATTTTTTGTGTCCATATTTCAAATAAGGGGTTGTTTGAGCTTCAAACTGAATGCAATCCACAAGTTTCTTGCACAGTACTACAACTATAAGAACGCGATCGATCTATATCAACTACATGCCATAAGTTTCTGACAACATGTCCTCTACCTGTTGGTATGTGTTGCTCCGTGGTTCGATCTTACATTTTTGCAGAGCACCATTGAACTATGGATTGTGCATCCCGAATATGAGGGTTTCTCATGCACCTCATCTCCTCCCTTCGTAGGGAAGTTTTGAGACATGCTCCTTGCTCTCCCTTTCCATGCCCGATCTCAAAATAATTCCATACATGCAACACATCATAAGTCTTGTGCAAAAAAATCCACCACTGGAATACACGTGCATTTTTGAACTAGCCTGCACAACCATTTGACCATATCCAATGCTGATCCATCTATATACCTCTCTCCTTCAGCTGATCATATAAAATTTTGAAGCAATGCTGCACATAATGTAGGTCGTGGCACCTGTCGTCACTGATGTAGAAGTTGGTATGTTTCAATATTATCCTCATGTCATTGCTGCTCTCTGGCGCGTGCCTATACGTGATATGGACCATTATGCTAACTTGATCTGAATGGTAGTATTGACTTTGAATCTCATTCTATGGCTGTAGGGTGTAGTTTTTAGCAAAGTCCACAACCGACAATATTGTGCCATTAGAGAAGGTGTCCCTGCACTGTCTGTACTATTCATCCTTCCATCATGCTACATGGACATGCTATACATACTGCTCGGTCTTTTTGTAGAATTCCTTCATGAAATTGCAAATTTGTATCTGGTGCCACAAAAACAAGGGCATCAATACAACATGACATTTTCAATCTGAATATATATGTACAAATTCAACATGTACAGTATGAAAGTATCCAAACTTAGATTACCTGTGACTTCACCAATGCAATTTTTTTGTTTTCCTTCAAACTATCTACTTGATATGTTATGTACTAGAAGTTCTGCATTTCTACTGACATCCTCCCAAATTCGTGCTCCCCGGTTGCGTGGATGCATCGGCTCAATAATGAAAATCCAATGCAACTGGAACACGTCCCATATAAACATGATATTTTTTAATATTTTTTTCCTTCAGGTCTTAGACACATTATTCTATGTATAAATTCTCTAGATGCATTTGGTGGTTGTAACGACGAGAAATCTTGCACAATGTTAGTATGCAAATCACAAAATATATGTCTATATGTATCATAATAGTACTCAAAATCTACATGGTATCTACAACATGTATTGCGATCAATGCAAATTCTAACATACCAGGGTTTGCATTTTTCAAAGGACCTTTGGCCCAAGTTCAATTGTGTGTGCTCATTCTTGAACCTCTCACAGAGTTTTGTTTGTGTCGTGTCAAGGAAGTGCTTGACATGGGGTTCACCCCCCTAACACCTTTTCTCAACTTTAAAACATCTCTTTGATTCGATGACGGTCTAGTGTTATCATGCCAAAAATTTTGCACTAGTTCTTTAACAACATCAATGAGCTTCATGTCTGAACGAGGTAACCTACCAACAAAGGCCCAACAATCTTTTTGGCCCGGGGTCTCAAGTTTTTCTCTAATGGCATAATACTTTTGAAGAGTCTTTCTATCTACTTTAAATATTTTACATGTGTGTGATAGTAGGCGACATTGCCTTGTGGATTTGTCTACAATCGATTCCGACAGTACACGATGGGCTGCATTAAAATATTTTGTACGAGAAGTTTTTCCAATCAAATTAAATGCATATTGTATATTTCTAACAACATGATTGTTGGCCTCCGATCTTCTAACTACCTTTATGCCCAAAATTCTCCTAACATGAGCTAGACAATGTTATTTTAACAAAGCAATAAACAATTGACATTTTGCTGCATCGGTTTTGGATTCAAAAAATTCTTTCATTATCTTGCTACAATGGAAATCAATAGTGCGTTTGGGCATATTACCTTCAATTCCTGAAAATGAACTTTCATCCACATGAATACGTCTGGGATTTCTTCATCGTCCGCTTGATAGTCGAGGCAAGGGAGTCGGCAAGGAAGTACGAGTCTCGTCAACAGTTTGTTGTGGCCCTTCGTTCACAAATTGGTCCTACAAGGGAGTGTGTTCGCCATGTGTGTGCTCTTCTTGGGGAGGTTTCCAATCAAGAACTTGTTCAACGTCCATCCCTTCATACTCGACATCAGGCAATATTTGATTGACTTCAACCACTTCTTCATTGCTTGTTGATGGATCTAAGGCACTAACATTTTGACTTCTTCAATTTTCCATGTACAACCTTGCGTTTTCTCTTATCTCATGGGCCTTTTCAGGGGTCAACTCCATCCTTCTAGACTTTCTTTTATTATTACGTTTGTTTCCCATGTTCAATGCATTTAAAAAAAATATATCACCCTTGCAATAATGAACAAAAAATAAGATATTAAAACTTGATGTGCATGATTATTAAAGCTCGATGTAGCAATTGATTATGTACAACAACATCTAGTGAGAATGTTTTCATATAATCTGTAACATTCTGAAATTCGCAAAAAATTAAAATTTTTAGATATAGCTTTTAATGCATAATCTAACTGTGTGGAAAATAAAATACATGCCTAAATGTCGTCTTGTTGTACTAAATGTTGTGTTAGTCAAATGTGTAATGTTTGCGACAAGATGATCAATATCTACGTTTTGATGTTAAACTTGCCCATCTGTACTTTCACAATTCTTTTGTTGCTGATCCAATGATATAAGTTTATATGTGTTAACTATTGTTCTTCTGTTTTGATGATGAAGGGGTCCTACGGATGCACTGAGGCTTACTTAGCATTCATGCTAAAGCATTTGAATCATTCCTCTTCCACAGATTACATGTAAGAGTTTTTAGTGTTTACGACAAGTGACCGAAGAGTTTCTAACCAGTTTCAGTAGTCTCCATGTCTTAATGGTTTTAGAGACAAAGTGTTGAAGTTTCCATTGAGTGAGAAACTTCAGTTAGCCTAACTTATAAAATAGAAGTATGTCATTTATCGTGAGTTTCTATTTGATGCAAATTACAAGAATAACAAATTTCTATATGTGATGGCGAAGTGCAATTTAAGTGCTATATCTATATGCAACTCTTTTGTATGCTCTAGAGCCTAAAACTTACATGCAAGTTTTCATTTAAACTTTAACTTAGCAACTATATGCGGAATCATATTCAAATTCAGGCCTAGGAGATATGGACAACTCATGATCAAATTCTAGCCTAGAAACTAATTGCAAAAACATATTTAAAATGTTATCTTAGGAATTATATACAAATTCCTATTTAATTTCTATACTATAATGAAATGTGTGTATGTATCATATTATACATAGTCCTATGCACAAATAATATACATATACAAAATGTGTGTGCATTGTGTGACCCTTTAACATATTATTATGTATATGTGCAAGGCCTTATAAATAGTCCTATCACCAATATTTATATAATGTTGTGTGTGCATCTACGTGACCCTTTAAAACACTATGGACTCCTAGCAATGAATCCGACACCACTTGACTTACCACGAGGTATTATTACATAACTAAGTTGTGTTTTTTATCAATGAATCGATACATTACAAGGATGGATGACATTAACACTAAGAAGGTTTTGTGCTGGCAGTCACTTTGGCTTCCCTTGGCATTTAATACTCCTAACTGTCGAGATAGTGGATTGTCTCTATGGACATCGTCGTGGTGCTAGGCATGTGATGGTGTGGTGATGGTTCAAACCTTGTGACGAACTATAGGTGTTTTGGTTTGAAGTTAAACTGAGCTATCCTCCTTGGTGGCTATGGTAATGATGGTGTCTTTAATGTGGTTGTTTCTTGGGTTTACGTGAAAACCCTTCGGTGATCTCCACCGTTGATCTAGCAAGGGTTTGGGATTTGGGATCTAACCCTATCCACCACTATGTTCTTCAAAGTTATTGTTTCCTTAGCATTCGGTGTAGTGGCTCTGAGGAGAGGCCGACAGGACGAGAGCCTTCATGTTTTCGTTAGCAGGTGTTTGTGGAGTGCCCACGGTTTGAAACCATGACCTGTCGAAAGCTTAAGAGCCGATACACTCAAGGTGTTTTACAGTAGCAACTTGTAATAAAAGTTCCAGGGTGAGTGACAATTTCTTCGTGGTAGTTGATTCGATACTCGAATTTCCTTATCTGTCAAGTGGTGGTTTTTCCAGAGTTTTTTTCCACTCTTCTTTGCATTTGGTGGTGGAGTAATGGTTCTAGTTTGCATTGTCTTGGCGTTCTGCTCCGGTGATAACTTAAAAGGTAATGGTTCTCGGTTCGAACCCTATGTCTTCCATTCTATTTTGAGAGTTTCAGTTGTTGTTATTTAACATGTAATGACTTCTATCAATCGCTTGTTTTAACCACACTCATGTTCAAATGACAGGTACCTTTGTCGATGGCTTCTCAGCTTAGGTTTTGATAACTGGCAACTCCAATTAGACCAATAAGCTTCGATGGTTACTCGTTACTCCAGTTAGATTATTAGTGGGCCTTCATTATGTTCTTTTCCGAGACTTCATTTTTTCTTGGGTTCTAAGAGGTGACCTTCGTCGAAATATTTGTGAGTTGTTTTGACATTTTGGGGAGGATGAAACCCTCAACCCTTTCGTCATTGTTTTCAATAGTATTTGTTTTCCATTGTATAATCTGTAAAAGAAAATACTAAGGAGAAGGTTTTACCCTTCCACTGTTCTCGGTAAATGAAAGGATTTATGTTTTCATTTGACATGTGTTTGTGTGGATGATACTGTGAGCATTGCTATAATTTGTGTAAAGAAAACAAAGCTTAATGTTTGGAAACTACCGTGTCTTTGATAATATAATAATTTTGTTTTCCTATGTCATCGTGTTTTGTTTGAGTTAAAAAGAAAGGCTCCAGTTTGTATGCATTGAAATTTATCGTTTTGCCACTATTTTATTTTAAGAGAAGTTCAGAATTTGAGAGTTTAACCCTGTGCTTAAAATGGTCAAACCCTAATGTGTGGTCCTCAAAAATGTTCCGCTATTATGATAACAAATGTTTAACTTTTGAAAGTAGATATCTAAATCGAGCAACTCGTATGGTTTACTGTTTTAAATAGTTTTCAATTGAAATGTGATAATACAATCTCATGTTGATGCCGAGATGCTCTTATTTTCAGTCCAAAGGAATGTAAATGATATTCGTTTTTGATACTAAGCTTATAGAGTTGAAAGCTTCACTTTGTTATTCTTTCCTGTTTATTTTTGTGATGGCCGTGAGCCAAAATCTAATGTTTCGGTTTTCAGTTAAGAAATGAAATCGTGACCAGTTTCTTGCTTTAATAGTTGTGATGACTATGGAAAATGATGAAGCCACAAGCCAGGGTTTCTAAACCTATGCTGAAATGAATGGGATTAGCTGTAGTTTAAAATAAATAAATAATATAATATAAAAGAAAATGAATACTGTGCATAAAGATTAGTACTAATTAATTATGCATTGTTTGTAATAAAAAGAGTTTTGTTTGTTTATGCGATTATATTTACTTGCTTGCAGTATTGGATAACAGTACTATGTACTTAGGAAATGATTATTTTGCAGTTGTTATTCAATAAAAATCTGTGATACAAAATATACAGTGAACTTTAAACATTTGACTAATGAAAGGAATGATAAGTGGAAGACATAGAATTATATTATTTAATACAAAATATTAATGGTAAGAAAAGCTAATGAAATACAACACTATTGATCTTCTCATTCATTTGGCAATCTACCTATCAATTTATCTACCTTAATTTCTTCGCTATACTAGAGCACGATTCAGAACCATTAGCATGGGGAAAAATGCAGAGAAATGTTTTATTCAATTCATCTTACAAAATCATTACTATACAGAATCCTAGTTAGGTCAGAAATTAAAATAAATGCATTTGTTTAATAATAATATCCTTGAAAATAGAAATTCAATAATTGCAGATAGAAATTTTAACTACTTAGAATTAGAAAAGACAAGTAGAACCTGTAAATGAAGATAGGGCCGAAAAACACCCAAGGAGGCCTGTTCCTCCCAACCTTTTCTAGAAGAAGCAACCAAAACTACTTGATTCCTTTGGACCCCCGAGCTTGCTTACCGAACCACTAAGTAGATGGAATCTGTGTAGAAGCAAGGCACTTAAAATATGCCTTCTACACTCAGCAATGTAAATTCTGCACTCAGTAGTATAATAGGCAGACTTACACCATGATAAAAAACTTAGCATATCCCCTCATCGAATCTCTTGGGTGCAAGCACAACAAAACCCCAACGTAATTTCCTTGTCAGGTAAAGTGATGAACCTAAGTTCATAATTCGATGGCTCTTATATAGACTACCTAGGTCTTTAGTGGTCAGTTTTCAATAAATGAGCCTCAAGCTCCAGTCCCACCTTCCAGGGCAATATGACCACATTTCAAGGGAGTTGTCCCATACCAATAGCTAGTTTGTTGCATCATGATGCTACCACTTGTTCATTGCCTTCTACCCCATATTCCATTCCACCTAGTGGGCCAGTAAGCACTCTTTCAATAGTCCCCTTAGGTATTTATCTCCTATTTAATTTAATAAATAATAAAATATTGTGCAATTATAGTCATCCTTGGACACTTGTCCAATATAAAACTTTACAATAAAAGTTAACATAATGTTTCCAACATAAAATGTTTTTCAGCAAAAAGGGTATGTTACATAATCTTAAAAGCTATTGGGAATGCCCTACATATAACTACAACAACACCTCTAGGAACTCAATAGGATGGTATTGAATGGTGGTATGGGATGTTAGTAGGATCAAATTCCCTACAAGGGAGAAGCTCCTACTCACTTCATTTTCATGTTATGTATGAGGGAAAATAGCCCGGAAAGACTATGAGTTTTCAATTCTTTAGGTGTTTGTGTGAGTTGTTGTAGTGAAACCATGAGGAATTCAACAAATGTTTGTCTACTAGATGGAGGAATGTGATTATGAAATGTTATTGGTGGTGATGCAAGTAATTTGTTTTATTATCTTCATGAATGGTTGAAAGCATTGCTTGGTGCATGTAGTTTTTTTTGGTAAGATGTTTTTATTGTCTATGTTGAAGATTAAGAAGATTAAAATAGATCTATCATACAATTCATGAGGAAATGACACAAGTCACCCTACGGGATACTTTCTTGCTTAAAAATACACACGACACAAACCATAATGCTTACACAAACAAGGTGTAGAACAAGATGCCAGGAGTGGCTTATATTACTTTTTTGAAATCGGTTATAATGTAAAATAACTGTAAGAAAATAACTAACTACGATCAACCTCAGCCGTTACAACTTAGATGTAACTGTGGTGTGTTCTCCCTATGTGTCGACCTCACCCTCTCCTGGTTCGCCATGAAACTCTTAGCTATGGTTCGATCTCAACTCTCTGCACTTCGTCCGGTGTGACTCTTCACAACTTTCTTGGCTCTGCTATCTCAGCTCCCTCTTTTCCATTCTGCACTCTGTGCCTCTTCTCAAGACTGAAGGCCTTCTCTTCCTCTTCTACTCTGTGGGTGTTGTTCCCAAGACTATCAAAATCCCAAGACACGCATTCCCCTCTGTTCATCGATCCTGCCAAATCCTGAGAACCTGCAGTGTTAGCTTCTAGCCATGCTGTACAGCTTCTGTCCATGACGTCCCCTATCATGTCCTTCACCAACTCGAAATAACCGTAATAACTTCCTCAGTAACCCCGAACGGCTACTAGGTACAGTCCCTTGACTTTTTTGTCCTTTCGACCCTGCTACAACAGTCAGTCACCTTTCGACCTTCCTATCAGTTCACTCCTTCTCAATTACACTTGGCTTCACCAAACCTGTCGCATCGTAGTTCGACCACTTGTCGACTACTCGACACCTTACACCGCTCGTCGCCTGTCAACCATTTCCTGTCGATTCTCGACCTCTCACGACATCCACTAATATTTCAGTTGGCCGCACCCCAACTGTTTCTTCCCGACTTGTTGACTTCAACAAGTTAACTTGCTCTCCACACTAGTGGTCATCGGCACTCCCGCTGGTCGGCTTCCCTTCAGTCGATCAACTTCGACTGATCTGCCTAGGCCCCGATGCTCCTGCATCAGAGTCCCCAGGTGAAAAAGAATTCGACTGCTCTGTCAGTATTCTGAACTCCTCTTCGGAAATCCATGTTGCTTCCTGCAACTCATCATTTGTCCATTGTACTAAGTATTCCTTCATGCGCGATCTACGGGTACACCCTACTTCGCGTTCGTCGATTACTTCGGCGATCCCTTCTTTATGTCGGTCTGGAATCTATTCTGTCCATTCGATACTTGTTCCTTCCTCCTGTCTGCTGTTTGACCCTTCTTCAAATTTGTATGGGTCTGAGACGTTGAACGTTGCTGAAATGTTCAAGTCTTTCGGCAATTCCAACACATACGCGTTGTCCGAAATCTTCTTCAGAATCTTGCATGGTCCTACCTTCTTCAGCTTCAGCTTGTTGTATGTTCCTGTCGGAAATCGCTCCTTCCGCAAATAGGCATAGACTAAGTCCCCTTCTTGGAATGACAGTAGCCTCTTTCCCCAGTCGGATCTCAATTTGTAGGCTGCGTTACTTCTCTCGATGCGCTTCCACACATTTTCATGAACTTCATGCATATGATCCGTGAATGATTCTGCATCTGCACTCTTCCTGGTTTCTGTCAGCAATTCGACCAAATCTACCACTACATGTGGACTCCTCCCTTGAATAATTTGGAATGGGCTCAATCCTGTCGATCGATTCATAGAATTGTTATATGCAAACTCTACCTATGCCAACACATTTTCCCACTGCTTGGGTCTGTCAGCCGCTAAACATCTCAGAAGGTTTCCCAAACTTTTATTTACAACCTCAGTTTGTCTGTCTGTCTGTGGATGATGTGTTGAGCTAAACTCTAACTTTGTGTCGAGTTTCTTCCATAGGGTTCTCTAAAAATGCCCTATGAATTTCGTATCCTGATCCGACGTGATACTCTTTGGCAACCCATGCAGCCTGACTATTTCCTTAAAGAATAGTACAACGATCCCTGTGGCATCACTTGTTTTCTTACATGGTATGAAATGTGCCATCTTCGAAAATCTGTCGACTACAACAAATATTGAGTGGCTCCCCTACTGAGTCTTTGGTAATCCTAACACAAAATCCATGCTAAGATGCTCCCACATGTTCTCTGGTACCAGTAATGGTGTATACAACCCCGTGTTTTGACTCCTTCCTTTTTCCAACTGGAAAATCTGACATTGTCGAACCCATCTTCCAACATCTGTCGATATCCTTGGCCAAAAATACTTCTCATCAACTAGTGCTTTGGTCTTGTCGATCCCAAAGTTCCCTGCTAACTTGCCATTATGAAACTCTCGGATTAGGTTCTCTCTCACCGAACCTGTAGGAATACATAGCTGACTTCCCCTAAACAGGTAACCTCCTTGAATGAAATAACTCAAATATGGAGTTCTATCAATGCTCCAAGGTTCACGACAAGCCTTCCATGCTTCTGTGAAATCTTCATCGGTCTCATACTCCATCTTTATCGACTCTATTCCTGTTGCTTGAATAGTTGTCATGGCCAACAGCGCAACTCTCCTGTTCAATGCGTTGGTAACTTTGTTCGACTTTCCCGACCTATGTCACAACACGAATGTATATCTCTGGAGAAGCTCCACTCACTTCATGTGTCTCTGATCCAATTTCGACTGAGTATTCAGATACCTCAGTGCTTGGTGATCCGTGTATAACACAAATTCCTGAGGCAACAAATAATGCCTCCATTTCTTCAATGCTTGTATGATAGCATAAAATTCTTGGTCATAGACTAAATATTTCCACTTCGCTCCATTCAGTTTTTCACTGAAGAATGCAATTGGTCGGCCTTCTTGGCTCAACACTACTCCAATTGTTGTTCCAATCGCATCACAATCGACCTGGAAAACTTTGTCAAAGTATGGGAGTGCCAACACTAGGCTTTCAGTGACCTTTTCCTTCAATTTGTCGAAATTTTCCTGGGCCTTATCCGTCCACTTGAACTCGCCCTTTCTCATGCATTCTGTCAATGGTGCACAAATCCGACTAAATCCTCAAATGAACTTCCGGTAGAAACTAGCAAGTCCATGGAAAATTATCACTGCAGTTGTACTTGTCGGTTCTGGCCAATCTACTATTGCCTTCACCTTCTCGGGGTCCATCTCCAACCCTTTACCTAAAATTACAAATCCTAAGTACACCAATTCCTTCTTCATGAAGAAACACTTTTGTAGGTTGATCATCAGCTTCTTGTCCTGCAATTTCTGTAATACTTGTCGAACGTGCTCCAAATGTTCTAACTTGGTCTGACTGAAAATCAGAATGTCGTCAAAATAGAATATGACAAACTTTCCCAAGAATGGTTTCAGCACTTCATTCATCAGTCTCATGAATGTACTGGGTCCATTAGTCAATCTGAACGACATGACTAACCACTCGTATAACCCTTCTCTTGTTTTGAATGTTGTCTTCCATTCATCTCCTTCTATAACCCTAATTTGGTGATACCCACTCTTCAGGTCTAATTTTGTGAAGTATGTCTCTCCACTCAGGCAATCCATCAAGTCATCCATCCTTGGAAATGGAAATCGATACTTGATCGTGATCCTATTGATGGCTCTGGAATCAGTACACATTCTCCATTCCCTGCCCTTCTTTGGTGTCAATATAGCTAGTACTGCACACGGACTCAAACTTTCTCGGATCAATCCTCTGCCCAACAACTCTTGGACCTGTCGGTTGAGCTCCTGTCTCTCAGCTGGACTCATCCTATATGGTGCTTTGTTTGGCAGACTCGACCCTGGAATCAAGTCGATCTGATGGGATATGCTCCATGTCGGTGGAAATCCTGTCGATTTCTCATCAGCCATTATGTCCCAAAACTCATCGAGCAACTCCTCGACTTCGACCGAAATGTTCTCTTCGCTAGTCGTCCTTTCGACATATGGTCCTTTTGGAATGATTGCAAAACATCCTGACTGTTTTTCCTCCTCTGCGAGGAATTCCTTAGTGGTTCTCATCAACACTCGCTTTTCCCAAAGATTGCTCTTGCCGTCCCTACCGTCAGCTGGCTCTCCTCACCTCGACTTAAGAGTCCTTTTCACACCATTCTTCCACACTGTGACTGTGTTAGCTTGACCGTCATAGATCATCTTACGATCATATTGCCATGGTATCCCTAACAACAAATGGCATGCATCCATGGGGACTACATCACATAGTGCGCTAGCCTCTAATCCTTCAACTCTGAAATTGATCAGGCATTGTTTGGTCACCTTAACATGGTGTCCTTTCTGTAACCATGAGATCTTGTAAGGGTGTGGATGTTCTTGACATTTCAACCTAATATTGTCGATGACTTCTATCGACACAAGATTCTCTGTACTTCCGCCATCAACTATGGTCTTGCAACGCCATTCTCTGATCCGCACCTTCGTTCAAAAGATCATCTTCCGTTGCGATAGCTCCATTGGATCATGTTGATCTTCTTGGATCAAGGCTCTCTGAACTGTCAGATTCTGGTCCTTCTTTTTCTCACCTCCACTCCTATCTGATGCCGATTCTTCCCTCTCGTCGACTTGCTCATCCTTTCGATGTCTGGGTTTTGACTCTTCTACAGCATGTAGATTTTTTGGGCACTCATATGCCTTGTGTCCCATTCCTCAGCATTTGTAATAGATTATGGCTGGTCTGTTAGCTCCCTTTTTATCGAATGGACCACTTCGACTATACACACCTCGATAGAGGTTCTCACAACCATCACGTCAGTTCTCTTGCGCTCTTTCTTTCGTCGATGTCCCTTCTGTGTGTCGCTTATCTTCAACACCTTCTTTCCTGTAGCCGCTACCTTGACCTTTCACGGTGACAGTCTTTCCACCCCGACCAGTCATCTTCCCTCTGGTTGCTGCGGACTTCCTCGATAGTTTCTCTTCTGCCTTCAGAGCTAACTGATAGGCTTCTCCAACTGCTCTGAATCTCGACATGCTAAGTTCATCCTGAATAGTGTATTTCAAGTCGTTCACATATCTGGAAACAACTTCTTCTCCTTCATTAGTTTGTCCTGATGGAATCGACAATCGGTAGAACTCCTCCATGTACTCTTTCATGGTCATTTCCTTTTGTTAGAAATTTTGTAGCTTTCGGAACAAGGAAACCACATAGTCATTTGGCAAGAACTTCCCCTTCAACTTGGCAACTATCCTGTCCCAAGATTTCATTTTCTCCTTGCCTTTCTTGAGTCTGTCAACCTGTACATTGTCCCACCACAATGAGGCATGACCCTTCAACCTTAGACATGCAGTCTTAACCCGTTTAGGATCCTCAATCTGCTCTATGTCAAAGTATTTCTCCATCTCTCGGAACTAGTCTATCAAGTCTTCTAGGTCCATGCTTCCTGAGTATGTATGCACATCTATCTTCGCCCGACCTCTCATTTCTGTCAGAAGCTTGATGAGTTTTTCCTCTGGTTCTTCTGCTGCGGCTTCCCGAGCTTCCACTTCCTCGACTTCCTCGTCGCTGTGGTCCAGTGATTCAGGAATGCAACCACGCCTTTGATTTTCTTTGATCGCTGTGACTTCATTTGTCAAAGTTCGCATCGTTCGGATGCATTCGTCGAACATCTCATGATACACTGTGATGGCTGCTGCGCCATGCACTCTTCCTCCTCGGACATTAACACCTCTATGAGCCATTTTCAACCTCCGCTGAAAACTCTCACACTTTCGGGTCCTGATACCAACTGACGCAAGTCAGGTTGGTATAGTTGTCTCCTCCAACCAGACTCACTTCCGAGCTCTGATACCAACTGACGCAAGTCAGGTTGGTATAGTTGTCTCCTCCAACTGGACTCGCTTCCGGGCTCTGATACCAATTGACGCAAGTTACCCTACGGGATACTTTCTTGCTTAACAATACACACGACACAAACCACAATGCTTACACAAACAAGGTGTAGAACAAGATGCCAGGAGTGGCTTATATTACTTCTCTAAAATCGTTTACAATGTAAAATAACTGTAAGCAAATAACTAACTACGATCGGCCTTAGTTGTTACAACTTAGAAGTAACTGTGGTGTGTTCTCCCTATGTGTCAACCTCACCCTCTCCTGGTTCACCACGGAACTCTGAGCTATGGTTTGATCTCAAATCTCTACACTTTGGCCGGTGTGACTCTTCAAAACCCTCTCGGCTCTGCTATCTCGGCTCCCTCTTTGTCATTCTGCACTCTGTGCCTCTTCTCAAGACTGAAGTCCTTCTCTTCCTCTTCTACTCTGCGGGTGTTGTTCCCAAGACTATCATAATCCCAAGACACGCATTCCCCTGCGTTCGTCGATTGTGCCAAATCCTACGAACCTGCACTGTCAGCTTCTAGCTATGCTGTATAGCTTCTATCCATGACATCCCCTATCATGTCCTTCACCAACTCCCAATAACTATAATAACTTCCTCAGCAACCCTAAACAGCTACTAGGTACAGTCCCTTGACTTTTTCTGTCCTTCCGACCCTGCTACAGCAGTCAGTCACCTTTCGACCTTCCTGTCGGTTCACTCCTTATCAGTTACACTTGGCTTCACCAAACCTGTCGCGTTGTAGTTCGACCACTTGTCGACTACTCGACACCTTACACCACTCGTCGTCTGTCGACCATTTCCTGTCGATTCTCGACCTCTCGTGACATCCACTGATCTTTTAGTCGGCCACACCCCGATTGTTTCTACCTGACTTGTTGACTTCGACAAGTCAACCTGATCTCCACACCAGTGGTCATCGACACTCCCGCTGGTCGGCTTCCCTTCAGTCAATCAACTTCAACTAATATGCCTAGGCCTCGATGCTCCTTCATCAGGAAAGACCAAAATAGATGCCATTCAAACAAGTGAATGAAGACTAAAATACATTTAACAAGATAAAATTGTCACCATACCTCAAGGATTATGATTGCTCTTAGATTCAAATGTAAAATGCTCTTTTGATGTGTCCACTATATGTAAGAAGAGTTCATGTGTGTCCAAGTAGCATGAGAATTCAATCCAAGGAGCCAAATAGATTCCAACTATTGTGTATTCACTCACTTGATCCAAATAGAGCCCAAGAGGTGTGTATTCAATCCAAAGAGACAAATAGAGCCCCAAATGTTGTGTATTCTATCGAAATGGTCAAGGAAGCACCAAATGGTGTATGAATTCAATCTAAAATGTAAATGCTTGTCGGACTGTGCGTGAAACTAGTGAACAAAACACGATGAATCAGGGAAAAAATGTGGGAGAAGAGCACGGGTGATTTTATAAATTTTATGTTCAATAGGGATGCGCATGCTCTAGGAGCGCGTGCACACTAGAAGCGTGTGCACATTGCTAGCACGTGCGCGTCCTTGCTGAACGTTGTAAAGTTCAGTGGGTATTGTTCATTGCATTTATTACCCAACAAATCTAAATGTGTTGGTTTATTCCTAGAGCCCCTCCCCCATAAAGGCCTTTAGGACCTCTTCTAACCCATAATGCCTAAGTGCATTCAAGTGCTTCTAGGTGTTTAGGAGCTTTTGGGTATATTTACAAATATGTATTTTAATTTCAAAACATTAATTTAATTTTGAATTAGAAACATATGTATTATATCAAGAATAATTAAATACATAATAGATATAATGAAATTCCGCTGAAACGTATGGCAAAATAGAGAATTTTGGATAGATCATCAGGCATAATATTTCTTTTGGTACTAAGATAACCTGTATGAGATGCATAGATTGCAAAATCCCATTGCAGTAAAGGTTTTCAAGGTTATTGAATCGGATTGTGCAACCAACATATTCAATTTCAACGGATTTGCAGTTTAATATGTTAATGAAGAGTATTTCTTTGTAACTTTTTACAAATCTAACAAGTCAGATCTATCATATTTTTTTAGAAACAACTAAAAAATACATTTGTGGCTTGAAAGCCTTCCATTCACCAACTTGTTTCTAAAATCAATCAAACATAAAATAACTAAGTCTTTAAACAAATAGGCATACCAGCTATTTCCAATTCTACCCATTCCATGCATAAAGTGATGTTGTACTGTGCCATTTTTCGACATCTTTGCCTCCACCAGCTATACAGGAGAATCTTTGTTGTAAAAAAAATATAAAAAGAAAAGAACTCA